>JARQOC010000005.1:340405093-340479085 GCA_033576535.1 Allobates femoralis | reverse complement strand
ACAGGCCCCAACAATATATACAGCAGCCTCAGTGGTATATACAGGCTTCAGCACTATATACAGCAGCCCCAGTGGTGTATATATAGGCCCCAGCAGTATATACAGCAGCCCCAGTGGTATATACAGGCCCCAGTGGTGGTGTATACAGGCCCCAGTGGTAGTGTATACAGGGCCCACTGGTGGTGTATACAGGGCCCACTGGTGGTGTATACAGGGCCCACTGGTGGAGGTGGTGTATACAGCAGGGCCCAGTGGTGGTGAATACAGGGCCTAGTATGCGGACTGGGGGGGAGGGGCGCGCCTTTACATACTCACCGGTCACCGCCGTCACCGTGCCCGTGCGTCTGCTGGGCGCTGGCTGTACGGAGGAGGAGAGGAGGGGCGGGCAGAGCCGCGGGACAGGAAGTCTGACTCCCGCCCTCCTCCCTCTCTGGCCGACGCGCCGCGGCCGCCGGCGGGGAGCACGGGGCCTCACCAGGGGGCGGGCAAAAATGCGCCCTGCACAAAATGCGCCTAGTTGTCATCCCGGCCCTGCCTGCGGGTAAACCCGAGTGTGACTCGGGGTTACCGCTCTGGCGCCCCCTTTAGGTGGCGCCCTGTGCGACCGCACAACTCGCACAGCGGTAGGGCCGGCCCTGCTGAGGCCCCTCTGGTCAATGATCAACATACCAACTGGCACGCTATAGCTAGCCTTGTAAAGTGCTGGGTAATAGCTAACTAAAATAATGTATGACACAGGGATCTATAAAATGTACAAGTCAGTATGTGTGAACAAACACTCAAAGGGATATTTTTTTGTTTCCATTGTTTATTTAGCCTTACATACAATTGATTATGCAGGAAAAACCTTTTTAAACCTTTTTGGCCTGTTAAATGCAATTTAGGTTAGGTTTGGTAGGTGTTCTTGTGTATCTGTAAATGTGGCGTACTACTGAGACACACATATTCCTAGAAACCATTTGTGAGTCAGAAATGCATGCAGGCATATATCCAGGCTCTTCCAATTCTGTTTAATCACTTTCCCATCCATTTTAGCCTTTTCCTCAGGCCCCCAGACCTCTTTGGGTGTCTTCACACTGCGGCACGATCCGGTCCGGGGCTGTCCGGGATGACCCAGACAGCCGCGGACTGGATCAGCACACAGGACTGGAGGGCTAATTTGCCCTCCAGTCAGGTGTGCAGCCGCACGCAGCTACCGCTGCTGATAGGTCAGGACCGTGGGCGCCGCGGTCCTGACCTGTCAGCGGCTGCAGCTGCGTGCACTGCACACCGGACCGGAGGGCAAATTAGCCCTCCAGTCCTGTGTGCTGATCTAGTCCGTGTCTGTCTGGGTCATCCCGAACAGCCCTGGACCGGATCGTGCCGCAGTGTGAAGGCACCCTTTGTTGGGTCCATCAGAAAATTACTTGCATTTCCCATTGAAGCTAGGGTCACACTTCAGGTTTTTATGTTAAAACCTGATCCGGTTTTGAGCTTTTAAAAAGCTCAAAACGGGATCAGGAAACACTCCTCATAGGAGCCTATTATAAAAACCGGATTGCTTCACAAGCAATCCGGTTACCGCCTCCGGCTCTGCAGCCTGCGTGAAAAATCATGCAGGCTGCAGTTTTCGGAGCGGTTCTATGACCCGCAATGCGGTAACCGGATTGCTCAGGATGTGTAATCCTGAGCAATGTGGTCACCACATATACTTTGCTTATCCCGTCTGCCGCCGGGATAAGCAAAGTTTTGTCAGTGTTTTAAAAGAAGAAATTTTATTAATAAATGTGTCTATAATGTCTCTAGGGGGTGCCCCCCCCCCCCCCCCAGAGACCTACCACCCACTCAGGTGGCGATACAATGATGTAATATCTTATGTACAGTAGCCGACTTCTGTCGGCTGCTCTACTTTTTTATGAATGAAGCCGCCCATAGATCTTACTGTATAAGCCTTCAGGACCTCGGACAGCACACATACTATAGCTACAATAGCTATAGTATGCGCGCTGCTGTCAGTGAAGCCGCCGGCTTCATTCATAAAAATGTACAGCAGCCGACAGATGCCGGCTACTGTACATAAGATATCATTATATGGCCACCTGAGTGGGTGGTAGATCTCTAGGGGGGGTGCCCTAGAGACAGTATAGACACATTTATTAATAAAATTACAAGTTTTGAAACATAGAGAACAGTTCGCTCATCCCTGCGGCAACAGGGATGCGCAAACTATCCGGTAACCAGATTGCTCCGGATTACACATCCAGAGCAATCCGGTTACCGGATTGCGGCTTCAGCAATGCAGATAATGGATTGCGGCTTGTCTGAAGCCAATTGTGTTCACCGCATCCGGATCTGGATGCGGTGAACGCAATTCCTGTAATAAATGTGACCCTAGCCTGACTTGCCATGTACTTGCTATTAGGAACGAATATGCAATAATTGCAAAGTACTCGTTACAAGTGTAGCGATGATGAATATTCACTCATCCCTAGTAGGCAACCATACTATTACAAGAGAACTTTTTTATCTCTGTTATTAAATAATAATTGTTACTATTGACTGAAAGCAGAGATATGGAAACTGGATGTTTCCATCATTCAATGAAAAAGCTTTATTTGAAGTATGTGTAAGGGCCCTTTCACATCAGCGTTTTTTTAAATTTGCGGCAGATGCGGTGAAAAAAACGCATCTGCCGCAACTGCCGCATAACGGTTCCACTTGCGGCACGGTTGCGGTTTTTTTCCATAGGAAGTATAGGGGGACTTGCGGCAGATGCGGCAAGTGCGGTATTGCACTTGCGGCAGGTGCGGCAGAGAAAAAAACCGCGGCTTACTGCGGTTTTTTTCTCTGCCGCACCTGCCGCAAGTGCAATACCGCACTTGCCGCATCTGCCACAAGTCCCCCTATACTTCCTATGGAAAAAACCGCAACCGTGCCGCAAGTGGAACCGTTATGCGGCAGTTGCGGCAGATGCGGTTTTTTCACCGCATCTGCCGCAAATTTAAAAAAACGCTGATGTGAAAGGGCCCTAATACCCTTCCAAGCATCCAATCTAAATTGTTTTGTTTGTGATATATTGCAGACATATTTGTGGGAAATGACCAGCGGAGTAGAAGAAATTCCACATGGCATTGTGAATAAAGAACATAAAATCTTTGGAAACATGCAGGAAATTTACGAGTTTCATAACAAGTGAGTACAGTTTAGGTACACTGCAATTGATTTATTTTTTCAAGTGGAAGGGGTTATTAATTAAATTTTATTGAGCTTTTTGCTACATTATGCGATTAAATCTTTGCATGTTTTTACATTGATAGGTCAATAATGCTTTGAAATACACACAGGCAAACTATGAGCAGAATTTAGTTTTTGCTGTTTTTTATGGGTATTACATATGTGATTTTTTCTACAGTGCACATTTAAGTTAGTTTTAGTCACAACAGAATGCTTCAAAAACCCAGCAAAACATGCTTGCTGCTGTTTTTTTATAGTGTTTTTGCACATTCTAATTTTTCTTTAGGTGACAAAAATGCTGAATAAAAAAGAAATATGTTAAGGATAGTTCTGGCTCACTGCCAATTATTGGGTGCACAGGTACAAAAAGGCAATCAGCCAAATATAAATGACCTGGCACACTCTTTAAAGGGAACCAACCACCCCAAATGACCCCCCTGGACTGTTAATATGTGTCCCTACACCCAGCACACACATTTGGGGCAATCGTTTTTGCTAAAAAAACTGTTTAGTAGAAGCTAAGATATATGTTTATAAAGTGTAATAAATGGAGACGGCTGGGTGTTACCTTGCTTTGTCCACGTGCAGTGTTCGTGCCTGTGATCCTCCTCTCCCCCCTCCCCTCTCAATTTCTAAGAGCCCGGCCGTGTCATGAAAGGGGCGGGGCTAAATCGCGTCATGAAAGGGGGGCGGGGCTCGTCACGATTTAGCCCTGCCCCTTTCATGACGCGGCCAGGCTCTTAGAAATTGAGAGGGGAGGGGAGAGGAGGATCACAGGCACGAGCACTGCACGTGGACAAAGCTAGGTAACACCCAGCCGTCTCCATTTATTACACTTTATAAACATATATCTTAGCTTCTACTAAACAGTTTTTTAGCAAAAACGATTGCCCCAAATGTGTGTGCTGGGTGTAGGGACACATATTAACAGTCCGGGGGGTCATTTGGGGTGGTTGGTTCCCTTTAAATAAATTGAACGAGAAAGTATTCTTTTCGTGTCCTTTTAAAGGGAACCAACCACCTCAGATGACGACTATAAGCAGTTAATACATGTCCCTGCACCCTACCTACACCGTTCCAGCTATGTTTTTGCTAAGAATATTGATAAATGCAAACCGAAAGAAAC
Source organism: Allobates femoralis (assembly GCA_033576535.1). Classification (NCBI taxonomy): domain Eukaryota; kingdom Metazoa; phylum Chordata; class Amphibia; order Anura; family Aromobatidae; genus Allobates; species Allobates femoralis. The sequence goes on along the minus strand of JARQOC010000005.1, from coordinate 340,474,746 downwards.
ACTTTGTAAACTTACATTCCTGCGTACTTGAGGGCGTCTCCCTGTGTGTGCTGGGACTTGTGGGCTGTGCTCATCATGCCTGCTCTCCCCCTCCCTTATGCACGCCCCCTCTCAGCCTGCTATACTGTGTGAGGCTGATTGCGTCATAAAGGGGCGGGGCTACCGGGATGCCGCGATTTAGCCCCGCCCCTTTATGATGCAATCAGCCTCACACAGTATAGCAGGCTGAGAGGGGGCGTGCATAAGGGAGGGGGAGAGCAGGCATGATGAGCACAGCCCACAAGTCCCAGCACACACAGGGAGACGCCCTCAAGTACGCAGGGATGTAAGTTTACAAAGTGTATATTTCGGTTTGCATTTATCAATATTCTTAGCAAAAACATAGCTGGAACGGTGTAGGTAGGGTGCAGGGACATGTATTAACTGCTTATAGTCGTCATCTGAGGTGGTTGGTTCCCTTTAATCATGTATAAAATCGTGTTTCTCATACAACAGAAAAAAGTTTTATAAACAGAGTTGTCCTGCACAGGGCTGCCACTAGAAATTTTGGGGCCCCTTACTAGCAAAATTTTGGGGCCCCCCTGAGACTCCACCCTAACTCCGCCTCCACCAAGCTCCGCCTCCATCCAGGTTCCGCCTCCACCCACGCTCCGCCTCCACCCATCAAACCTTCCATAGTTTCACCACCCAATATTGGAAAAACTTCCTTTCTGCACCACGTCCTCGCCAATCACTCGTTAATCTCTTTCTATACATTGTTCTTTATCAGAGCTGTGGAGGGATGTGAACAATAAATGCCACATGAGGCAGAATAATACTGGTGGTCTTATTCATCACCTTTTCAGGGGTGGGGAACTTTTTTGCTGCTGGAGGGATATTTGGAAATTTCTACCATCATTTAGGGGCCGCACATCACAATGAAAATTACCGGCTACATTAAATTAATTACCTCACCTAATTTGATGGCTGCAGCTGCTTCTCTGTGTCCTGCGATGTTCGGTGGTATCTGATCTTCCAGGTTTGCGTTGGTCTGGAGCGCAGTCGACTCTGTGACAATAAGTTTTGTAAATCAAATACATGACATAGGAAATTGTTATATATACAATATATACAGGACAAAGAGTATATACAGCACTGCAGAGGGCTAGGGGACACAGACTGGGAGTGAGCTGAGGTCTGCAGGAGCCACAGAGATGTATGGTCTCTCCCCGGGCCCCCACCCATTGAGGGGGTGAGGTGAGCTCTGGAGCCAGGGGTCACAAGCTTCCAGAAAATGGCAGCGGATCTCGATTACTTATTATTATCAGAGACTCTGGAGAAGAATGCTACTGGCAAAGGCAGCCGATTCGGGACTATAGGAGTGGGAGCGGCATCCGCTGGGGGTTACCACTGGTACACACACCTCATACGCACGTGGCTCAGCTCTGTACAACTCATTTGCACGCAGCTCAGCTCCGTACACCTCATACGCACGTGGCTCAGCTCTGTACAACTCATTTGCACACGGCTCAGCTCCGTACACCTCATACGCACGCGGCTCAGCTCCGTACACCTCATACGCACGCGGCTCAGCTCCGTACAACTCATACGCACGCGGCTCAGCTCCGTACACCTCATACGCACGCGGCTCAGCTCCGTACACCTCATACGCACGCGGCTCAGCTCCGTACACCTCATACGCACGCGGCTCAGCTCCGTACACCTCATACGCACGCGGCTCAGCTCCGTACACCTCATACGCACGCGGCTCAGCTCCGTACACCTCATACGCACTCGGCTCAGCTCCGTACACCTCATACGCACACGGCTCAGCTCCGTACACCTCATACGCACACGGCTCAGCTCCGTACACCTCATACGCACACGGCTCAGCTCCGTACACCTCATACGCACGCGGCTCAGCTCCGTACACCTCATACGCACACGGCTCAGCTCCGTACACCTCATACGCACACGGCTCAGCTCCGTACACCTTGTACACACTCGGCTCTGCTCTGTACACCTCATACGCATGCGGCTCAGCTCCGTACACCTCATACGCACACGGCTCTGCTCCGTACACCTCATACACACACGGCTCTGTTCCGTACACCTCGTACATAAGTGGCTCTGCTCCGTACACCTCGTACACGTTGTTCCACTCCGTAAACCTTATACACATGTGACTCTGCTCCGTACACCTTGCACACATGTGGCTCTGCTCTGTACACCTTGTACACATGTGGCTCCGCTCCGTACACCTCATACACACACGGCTCTGCTCCGTACACCTCATACGCACGCGGCTCAGCTCCGTACACCTCAAACGCACACGGCTCAGCTCCGTACACCTCATACGCACACGGCTCAGCTCCGTACACCTCATACGCACACGGCTCAGCTCCGTACACCTCATACGCACGCGGCTCAGCTCCGTACACCTCATACGCACACGGCTCAGCTCCGTACACCTCATACGCACACGGCTCAGCTCCGTACACCTTGTACACACTCGGCTCTGCTCTGTACACCTCATACGCATGCGGCTCAGCTCCGTACACCTCATACGCACACGGCTCTGCTCCGTACACCTCATACACACACGGCTCAGCTCCGTACACCTCATACGCACGCGGCTCAGCTCCGTACACCTCATACGCACACGGCTCAGCTCCGTACACCTCATACGCACACGGCTCAGCTCCGTACACCTTGTACACACTCGGCTCTGCTCTGTACACCTCATACGCATGCGGCTCAGCTCCGTACACCTCATACGCACACGGCTCTGCTCCGTACACCTCATACACACACGGCTCTGTTCCGTACACCTCGTACATAAGTGGCTCTGCTCCGTACACCTCGTACACGTTGTTCCACTCCGTAAACCTTATACACATGTGACTCTGCTCCGTACACCTTGCACACATGTGGCTCTGCTCTGTACACCTTGTACACATGTGGCTCCGCTCCGTACACCTCATACACACACGGCTCTGCTCCGTACACCTCGTACACACACGGCTCTGCTCCGTACACCTCGTATACATTCGGCTCTGCTACATCCACACTATAAATCCATCCTGACCACAGATACACTTTACCTCATCCAGCACCATGACAACTGAGGAGCTGATCATGTGACCCCTGACTCCTCCCCTCCAAGTGACATCATCACAGGCCCTGTAAGAACAGAGCAGCTATGTATCGTGCTGCTCTGCAGGTGGAGAACAATGGGGGGGATCCCGGGCCCCCACAGGATAATAGAGGCTGGGCGGGCCCTCTGTGCATAAGGCATGGTGTGGGCGGGCCGGGCCCGGGGCCCCCACAGGATAATAGAGGCTGGGCGGGCCCTCTGTGCATAAGGCATGGTGTGGGCGGGCCGGGCCCGGGGCCCCCACAGGATAATAGAGGCTGGGCGGGCCCTCTGTGCATAAGGCATGGTGTGGGCGGGCCGGGCCCGGGGCCCCCACAGGATAATAGTGGCTGGGCGGCGGCTGGGCGGTTCCCTGTACTTGCTGGCCTGCCCAGCCAGCCCCAGCCTATGTGTGAGTGTGTGTGACGGACGGCCCCGCCCCGCCCCTGGCTGGTGTGATGATAACGAGTCACGACGACTCGACAAGACTCAGGTCAGCAGCGCAGGCAGCGCGGCGTATGAACTACTGTAGTCTAGACAGTCACAGTGACTGTGCCACACTGCCACCACTGCTGCTGCTGCCAAATGGGCGGGCCTCATTGCTCCAAATGGCCCCGCCCACAGCCAGCGCGCCCGGGCCCTCCCTGCTGTTTGTATATGGCCACGCCCCCTCCACTTTTCTTCGGGCCCCATACAGCTGTATGGCTTTTAATGCCCTATTGGCGGGCCTGGTCCTGCACCCGACGTTTCGACCCCTCCGGGTATTCATCAGGGGTTAAGCAGACTGGTTCAGAATATATGAAACAAAGCATAAAATAACAAAAATCAATAATACATAGTGTCATACATGGTAATATACACAATCTCTATAGTCCTCAGTTAAGGAAAATACAAATAAAGGGACAAGGATTACAGCACCATCTAGCTGAGCTGTATATATAATATTGAAAATAACTTCATAACTAAAGTCTGGGAACTTGCTATCAACCTTATGGTGACAGCAAAGTAGGTGAGGAGATTGTAGCCACTTCCCTCCTCTCAGATATATGCAAACTAGTAAAAAGTCCCGATGCAATTGCATCGGGAGAGCGGTGAAATGAATTGTGTGTATACAGGCGGGTCAGTGGGTAGCAGAGTATACAGGGGGCTCTGTGGGTAGCAGAGTCTATAGGCGGGTCTGTGGGTAGCAGAGTATACAGGCGGCTCTGTAGGTAGCAGAGTATACAGGGGGCTCTGTGGGTAGCAGAGTATACAGGCGGCTCTGTGGGTAGCAGATTATACAGGGGGCTCTGTGGGTAGCAGAGTATACAGGCAGGTCTGTGGGTAGCAGAGTATACAGGCGGCTCTGTGGGTAGTAGAGTATACAGGGGGCTCTGTGGGTAGCAGAGTCTACAGGTGGCTCTGTGGGTAGCAGAGTATACATGCGGCTCTGTGGGTAGCAGAGTATACAGGCGGCTCTGTGGGTAGCAGAGTATACAGGCGGGTCTGTGGGTAGCAGAGTATACAGACGGCTCTGAGGGTAGCAGATGATACAAGCGGCTCTGTGGGTAGCAGAGTATACAGGCGGCTCTGTGGGTAGCAGAGTATACAGGCGGCTCTGTGGGTAGCAGAGTATACAGGCGGCTCTGTGGGTAGCAGAGTATACAGGCGGCTCTGTGGGTAGCAGAGTATACAGGCGGGTCTGTGGGTAGCAGATTATACAGGGGGCTCTGTGGGTAGCAGAGTATACAGGCGGCTCTGTGGGTAGCAGATTATACAGGGGGCTCTGTGGGTAGCAGAGTATACAGGCGGCTTTGTGGGTAGCAGAGTATACAGGTGGCTCTGTGGGTAGCAGAGTATACAGGCGGCTCTGTGGGTAGCAGATTATACAGGGGGCTCTGTGGGTAGCAGAGTATACAGGCGGCTCTGTGGGTAGCAGATTATACAGGGGGCTCTGTGGGTAGCAGAGTATACAGGCAGGTTTGTGGGTAGCAGAGTATACAGGCGGCACTGTGGGTAGTAGAGTATACAGGCGTCTCTGTGGGTAGCAGAGTATACAGGCGGGTCTGTGAGTAGCAAGATATACAGGCGGCTTTGTGGGTAGCAGAGTATACAAGCGGCTGTGTGGGTAGCAGAGTATACAGGCGGCTCTGTGAGTAGCAGAGTATACAGGCGGCTGTGTGGGTAGCAAAGTATGATGTGGCGGGAGGCTGGAGGGGTGAGGAGAGGTCCGGCTGGAGGGGTGAGGAGAGGTCCGGCTGGAGGGGTGAGAAGAGGTCCGGCTGGAGGGGTGAGGACAGGTCCGGCTGGAGAGGTGAGGACAGGTCCGGCTGGAGGGGTGAGGGGAGGTCCGGCTGGATGGGTGAGGGGAGGTCCGGCTGGAGGGGTGAGGAGAGATGCGGCAGGAGCGGCGACATCACCGCTCGGCGGCAGGAGGTGGCTGCGTGTTGGGGGTGATCGCAGCCCCAGTTACATGGCATAGTCCATTGCGGTGGGGTAGGGGCTGCAGAGAGGGATCAGTCCTTCTCCTCAGGTTAGACCTGTGACCTGAGGGGAAGGAGCGGATTGGGCGTTCTGTGTTAAACTGAGGACGGACATCCAATTGGTGTAGGACACCGAGTCCTGGGCAATGGGATGGGCGTCCTGTGTTTAGAACACAGCGCCCAATCCGCTTGCAGGGGCGGCGGGCAATGGGAGTGAGTGGGGCGTGTTAGGCTTTGCAGCCTTACACGGGCCACTCACTGCCATTGGCCGGCGGCGCCGCCGCCAACAGGACGACGTCACAGGCACCCGGCCACAGCCCGTACACCGCTACTCCAGCAACATGGCGACACCGAGGCCGCAGCGGTGAGAGAGCGGCGAGGGGCGGAAGCCACCGCCGGCATTCGGGCAGCGTAGGCCTCGCGGAGGGCGATGGGGATGAGGCGCTGGCGGCGGGGCCGGCGGCGGTTGGCAGGATGGCGGGGGTGTGAGCTAGTGCGGCTGCGGCTCATGATGACGCTATGGCAGCGCGGCAAAGGATTTTGGGATTCGGCTAGAGAGGCCGAATCCCAAACTTCCGATGATATAAGTAGATGTGTATAAACTATATATCTACATCTATCTATGTATGTGTATATAGTGTATATCTACACTTATGTATATATGTGTACTAGTAAAAAGGCCCAATGCAATTGCATCGGGAGCGCGGCAAAATGAATTGTGTGTATAGAGGCGGCTGTGTGGGTCGCAGAGTATAGAGGTGGCTCCGTGGGTCGCAGAGTATAGAGGCGGCTGCGTGGGTGGCAGAGTATAGAGGCGGCTGCGTGGGTCGCAGAGTATAGAGGCGGCTGCGTGGGTCGCAGAGTATAGAGGCGGCTCCATGGGTCGCAGAGTATAGAGGCAGCTCCGTGGGTGGCAGAGTATAGAGGCGGCTCCGTGGGTGGCAGAGTATAGAGGCGGCTCCGTGGGTGGCAGAGTATAGAGGCGGCTCCGTGGGTGGCAGAGTATAGAGGCGGCTCCGTGGGTGGCAGAGTATAGAGGTGGCTCCGTGGGTGGCAGAGTATAGAGGCGGCTCTGTGGGTGGCAGAGTATAGAGGCGGCTCCGTGGGTGGCAGAGGCGATTTTTGCACCGAAAATAAAATCTGACAGAATCGGATCGGACCGAATCGGATGGCATTTAGTGCACATCCGATCCGACCCGATCAATTTAACATGGGGCCCTATGGAGAAGGGTCCGAGGAAACATCTGATGTCTCCTCGGACCCGATTTTACTGTACTGAGCATGCTCAGTACAGTAAAACTTCGCCAAACAGGAAGGCAGGGGTTAAAAAAAAATAAAAAAAGTTTATGCTCACCTCACCCCCAGCCCCCGCCGTCTCCCGCCGTCTTCCTGCAGGCTCCCGGTGGCTCCCACAGGCTCCCAGTGTCTGCAGAGGTCTTCTACTGCAGTATAGGACCTGCGGTGATGTCACAGTCACGTGACCGCAGGTGACCATGGAGTAACCTGGTGTCACGTGACTATGACATCACCGCAGGTCCTGTACTGCAGTAGAAGACCTCTGCAGGCACCGGGAGCCTGTGGGAGCCACCGGGAGCCTGCAGGAAGACGGCGGGGCTCGGGGTGAGGTGAGCATAAACTTTTTTTTATTTTTTTTAACCTCTGCCTTCCTGTTTGGAGAAGTTTTACTGTACTGAGTCGCAGTGCCGCAAAGGAGCTTGGGATTCGGCTACAGTGCCCGAATTCCAAACTCCCGATTATATAAGTAGATATACTGTATATCTATATGTGTATATATATATAATATATATGTGTATATACTGTATATCTATGTGTGTATATACTATATATTTATGTGTATATACTGTATATCTATGTCTGTGTATATACTGTATATGTATTGTGAGGCACCGCCGGCATGATCCTCATGGCCGGGGCGCGTCACATGCAGGATCAAGGTATGATCCTGTGCACACTGGCCGGTTTGACTGTGATAATGCTGTGTGAACCAACTGTGAACACAAGGTTTCATGTTACTAATGAGCGGCAGTGAGAGTGGGATGAGATCGAGGAAGCCCTAAGGAATGTAAGGGCTGAGTGCTGACAACCCGGAACACAGGGAGTTAACCTGAGCTGTGTGAAAGGCTGATTACCGACAGCTAAGGGGGTGTGTCCATGTGGGAGTGGCTGGCACGATAAGAGGCAGCCAGCTGAGTGATTGAGATGGATTACAGATTCAGATTCAGATGGAAGCTGAGACCAGCCAAGTGCAGAGCAGTCTAGAGGCTCTGAGTAAATGACGGGAGCATGCTAGCTCCATGCCGGTGCCGAGGTCCGGGGTCGTGTCCGCACCTGGAGGGGGAAGCCGTGGTTGACCTGTGGATGCTGGTCCGGGCGTGGTTCACCACACGTCCGGGAAGGGGCCCGTGGGGATGCCTGGTGGAACCTGTGTCACAGGTAGCGAGACCCGGATCCATGCCCGGTAAGAAAAGCAGTTCCTGAATGATTGTGTGAACTGTGCACCTTGTGTGTAAATCATGCTAGGCGAGTGTAGCCGCCATTCGGTCCAGTGAAGGACCTGTTGAACCTGATAAGTACTGTATGGCTTTTTAAAAGACCCAGCGAGTGAATGTAGCCCTATAGGGGCCGATGTATGAAGTGTGCCAGGCGGGCATAGACCGCCCTTGGGTCCGAGTCGGAGTACTCAGTTAAAGGACCTGATGAACCGGATTGTATGTAGCCCTTCGGGAGGCGATTGTATGTAGCCCTTCGGGAGGCGATTGTATGTAGCCCTTCGGGAGGTGATTGAATGTAGCCCTTCGGGAGGCGATTTTATGTAGTGTGCCAGGCGGGCATAGACCGCCTTTGGGTCCGAGTCGGAGTACTCAGTTAAAGGACCTGATGAACCGGAATGTGTGTATGAGAGGTCAGAAGCAGGGGTTAGAAGGGCTCCCGTACTGGGTAACGTGTGGTTCACCTCACAGGTTACTAGGGTTTGCCAATCCCTGTTCTGAGCCCAGAGGAGCCACAGTCCATGGATGTGTATGATGGGCTGTGAGCGAGTGAAAGGACGTGTGTGGTCCATGGTGGCTTATAGGATGGATCACATATGGTATGTAAGAACCCGGTCAGGCTGGAGTCCTGATTCCGGGGTAGTATGAAGCTGGGGAAATAGAGCCAGGCGGCTGGTTCCGCCATTGGGACCCATAGGGCCCGTTGATATGGTACTTGATGTTAAATGTATGTGAAATGTATATAGGCCGGAGGCCGTAGCCACCACGGGAGCTGTTGGTAGAGCTCCAATGGGGACAGAGAGATGGTTACAGGTCCCGGGTTACTATAAGCGTTATGTGCAACATATGTATTATGTAATGTTATATGTAAATGTGTGGTGTATTTATGTATGGTGTTTATAATCAATGTGATATGTGTCAAACATGCTACCCGGGTTATGCTATTAATATGTGAAAATAAACGGGTAGACATTGGTTAAACTTATAAACACGTGTATATACTGTATATCTATATGTGGGTATATACTGTATGTGTATGTATATGTGTATATACTGTATCTATCAATCTATATGTGTGTATATTGATATGTGTATATACTGTATATGTATATCTATGTATATATGTGTATATACTGTATATCTATCTATGTGTGTATATACTGTATATTTACATCTATATATGTGTATATAGTGTATATGTATCTATGTGTATATACTGTATATCTATGTATATATGTGTATATACTGTATATCTATATGTGTGTATATAGAGTATATCAACATCTATGTATGTGTACATACGATATATCTGTATATGTGTGTATATCTACATGTATGTATATATACTGTATATGTATATTTATCTGTGTATATACTGTCTATATATGTGTGTGTATATAGTGTATATGGACATGAATGTGTATATACTGTATATTTATCTGTGTGTATATACTGTATATCTATGTGTATATACTGTATATCTATAGCTATCTATATATGTGTATATACTGTATATCTATATGTGTGCGTATCTACTATATATCTGTCTATCTGTATATACTATATATCTATATGTATCTGTGTGTATATACTGTATATTTATATATATCTATCAGTGTGTACATACTGTATATCTATATATTTGTGTGTATATACTGTATATCTATATCTACGTGTGTGTATATGTGTATATATTGTATATCTGTGTGTATATACTGTATATGGATCAGTGTATATACTGTAAATCTATATCTATCCATATATGTGTATATACTTTATCAATATGTGTATATACTGTATATGAATCTGTGTGTATATACTGTAAATCTATATATTGATGTATATATGTATATAGTGTGTGTGTGTGTGTATATACTGTATAGCGATATGTATGTATATATGTGTATATAGTGTATATCTATCTATATATGTGTATATAGAGTATATATATATATATATATATATATATATATATGTGTGTATATACTGTCAATGTAGATATGTATATATACTGTATATCTATGGATATATGTGTATATACTGTATATGTATATATGTGTATAGAGTGTATATGTATATATATGTGTATATAGTGTATATCTATGTGTATATACAGTATATTTACATCTATTCATATATGTGTATATGTTCTATATAACTATATGTGTCTGTGTTTATATAGTGTAAATGTATATGTATATGTATATGTGTCTACAGTGTATGTATGCATATGTGTATGTAGTCCTCCTCCGTCCTCCTGTGTCTCCGGAGCTTTTTGTCCCCTGTGTTGTCTCTGTTCCCGGGTCTCCTCTCTCTCTCACTCTGAGGTGCAGTGCCTGGGTGTTGTTTTACCGGAGGTGCAGGGTGCAGGGCCAGGTCTCCTCTCTCCCTCTCTCTCAGGTGCAGTGCCTGGGGGTTGTTTTACCGGAGGTGCAGGGTGCAGGGCCGGGTCTCCTCTCTCTCTCACTCTGAAATGCAGTGCCTGGGGGTTGTTTTACCAGAGGTGCAGGGTGCAGGGCCGGGTCTCCTCTCTCCCTCTCTCTCAGGTGTGTGTGGGGGTTGTTTTACCAGAGGTGCAGGGTGCGGGGCCGGGTCTCCTCTCTCCCCCTTTCAGCTGCTGTGCCTAGGGGTTGGTCTCCCGGAGGTGCAGGTCTCCTCTCTCCCTCAGCTGCTGTGTATGGGGGTTGTTTTACCGGAGGTGCAGGGTGCGGGGCTCGTCTCCCTCTCTCTCTCTACCCGGGTCTCCTGTGTCTGTCTGTGGAGGGTTGTTCTCCCGGAGGTGCAGTGCGACTGCGGCTCGCGATGACGCTACGCGTCATTGCTCGCAGTGCCGCAAAGGAGCTTGGGATTCGACTACAACGCCCGAATTCTAAACTCCCGATTTATATAAGTAGATTTGCACTTCACTAAGGAAGTGGAGAAACTCCAGTGCCACATTTTAGCAGCTTCCTCAAAGTCATAATCACTTTCCAACAAACTTTTAATATGACTAAGGGATTTGTGCCAGATCAGAACCCCAAACTACAGACGCTGCATTTGGGGTACCTGCCCCTCATCAGTGTAGTGTGTGGGATATTCTGATCTGGCTGTGTGAGTGGGCTAAGACAAGGTCTGGGAACTAAAATGCTAAAATGTGGCACTGGCATTTTAGCATTTTAGCTTGTGGCACTGGAGTTTCTCCACTTCCTTAGTGAAGTGCAAATTTGCATATATCTGAGAGGAGGGAAGTGGCTACAATCTCCTCACCTACTTTGCTATCTCCATGTCATGTCCTACTGACGGACCCCACACGTGGACCCACTGGACCGCGTAGAGCGGATGCTGATACCGGGTGATAGAGAGGCGGACCAGTACAGTAGAGTCAACAGGTTTATTTGAACAATAATAAAACAAGAACCCATGCCCCAGGGGAGAGCCACAAGGTCGCAGCACCGGAATAACACCGAAGGAGGCCCCGGAGCGCTTAACCCCTATACAGGGATACCGCCGGTACCAACCTCGGGGGGACCAATGAAGCGGACACGAGTGTTAAACCGACCCCAGGCGACGTGGTAACAAAACAGCAACCGGGTATAAAATAGGACACGGGGAACCGGGAACACTGGGAATCCGGAGCAGGACTGGAGACAGCGCTTCAGCAGGGAAGAGGTCCGGGAAGCAGACCGAGACCACTGGAGTCAGCGAGGAGCCGGCACGGGAGGAATCTGAGGGAAGGAACAGAGTTATCAGATTTCAAGCCAATTAAGGAACAACCTGACCAGACCAGGATTAGCAAATACCACTTAGAACGACCCCTCATCCTCATGTCCAAAATAGCACTGATCTCGAACACGTCGGAAGCCATGACCGGTGGTGGATGCGAGTCCGGATCCGGGAAGTAGCGGTTGAGGACCAGAGGCTTGAGGAGAGAACGGTGGAAAGAGTTATGGATACGCAGTGACGGAGGCAATCGTAGCTGGTAGCACACCTCATTCAGTCTCCGGACCACAGCAAAGGGACCGATATAACGCGGACCGAGCTTGTAGGAAGGCATCTTGAGGCGTACGTACTTGGAGGAGAGCCATACCTTGTCTCCGGGGTTGAACAGGGGTGAGTCCAGACGGCGTTTGTCGGCATGACCCTTCATCCACTGGGAAGCCCTCTCCAGGGCTGTACGGGTCGTCTCCCAGATCTTGGTAAAGTCTCGAGCCAGCGTGTTCGCAGCTGGATTCGGAGTTGCGTCCGCCACGGGACGTGGGACCCTAGGATGGTGTCCGTAGACTATAAAGAAAGGGGTGTTACGGGAGGACTCACCAACGTGGTTATTATAGGAAAATTCGGCCCAGGGAAGCAGGGAGGACCAGTCGTCATGGTGGGCGTTGACGAAGTGTCGCAGGTACCCGGACAACACTTGATTTACCCGTTCGACCTGCCCATTGGACTGTGGATGATAAGCTGAAGAGAAGTCGAGGTTGACATCGAGCTTCTTGCAGAGAGAACGCCAGAACCTGGAGACAAACTGCACACCCCTGTCGGAGACAATGTTAGAGGGAAGACCATGCAGACGGAGAACATGAGACACGAACAGTTCAGCCAACCTGGGAGCAAACGGAAGACCGGGCAGGGGAATGAAATGAGCCATCTTAGAGAACCGGTCAACCACGACCCATACCACAGTGTTGCCGGAGGAGACAGGAAGGTCGGTGACGAAGTCCATGGCGATGTGCCTCCATGGTTCCGAGGGCACCGGTAAGGGTAGAAGGAGCCCGACGGGCCGTTGCTTGGGCGTCTTGTTCCGAGCGCAAGAAGGACAGGCGGAGACATAGTCGGAGATGTCCCGAAGCATCTGCGGCCACCAGTAGTACCGCTCAATCAGGAGCTGGGTCTTTGTTACCCCCGCATGGCCTGCGAGTCTGGACGAATGACCCCAGCGAAGGACATGCCTGCGATCAGCCTCGGGTACCAGCGTCTTACCTGGAGGCGGAAGGGACAGACGGAGTGGTGCCACCATGCAGATGTTGGATGGATCGATGATGGATCGGGGCTCCTCCTCTTGGTCCTCTACGAGGAAGGACCGGGATAGGGCATCCGCCTTGATGTTCTTGCCTGCTGGGCGAAAATGGAGTTGAAAATCAAAGCTGGCGAAAAACAGTGACCATCAAGCCTGTCGGGGATTGAGTCTCTGTGCCGACTGTACGTATGCCAGGTTCTTGTAATCGGTGTAGATCACCACGGGATGTACTGCGCCCTCCAGGAGGTATCGCCACTCCTCCAGCGTAATTTTGATGGCCAGCAGCTCCCGATCTCCTATGGAGTAGTTCCGCTCTGCGGAGGAAAAGGCTTTGGAGAAAAAGCCGTATGTCACCATACGCCCTGTGGAGGACTTCTGGGAGAGGACTGCTCCGGCTCCGGAGGAGGATGCGTCCACCTCCAAAAAGAATTGTTTATCCACCACCGGCCGGTGGAGAACTGGAGCCGAGGAAAAGGCACTCTTGAGTGTCATGAAGGCGGTCTCGGCCTCGGGGGTCCAAGCCTTAGCAGGCGTCCCCTTCCAGGTCAGTGCGGTAAGAGGCTTGACCACATCGGAGAAATGTGGGATGAACTGCCGATAGTAGTTGGCGAAACCAAGGAACCTCTGGATGGCCTTGAGTCCCACGGGTTGAGGCCACGAGAGGATTGCGGAACGCTTCTCCGGGTCCATCTCCAGACCGACGTCGGAGATAACGTAGCCCAGAAAGGGCAAAGATGTCCGTTCGAACAAGCATTTCTCGTATTTGGCATATAACTGGTTCTCCCGTAACCGGAGTAGGACCCGTCGGACATCTCGCCTGTGAGTGGGAAAATCCGGAGAAAACACCAGAATGTCATCCAGGTAGATCACGACACACACGTACAGGAGGTCCCGGAAGACATCGTTCACGAATTCCTGGAAGACAGCAGGGGTGTTACTGAGACCGAACGGCATTACCTTATATTCGTAGTGCCCGTCCCGGGTGTTGAAGGCGGTCTTCCATTAGTCTTCTGCTCGTATCCGGACCAGGTTATATGCCCCTCGGAGGTCCAGCTTCGTGAAGAGCCGGGATCCACGGAGTCTGTCGAAAAGCTCCGGTATGAGGGGAAGCGGGTATCTATTCTTCACGGTGATGGCGTTGAGACCCCGATAGTCTATGCACGGTCGTAAGGAGCCGTCCTTCTTCTTTACGAAGAAGAACCCTGCCCCTGCGGGCGAGGAGGACTTCTGTATGAAACCCCGCGCCAGGCTGTCCCTTACCTAGTCAGACATTGCCTGGGTCTCGGCAGGGTTTAACGGGTAGATACGGCCTTTCGGGAGTAGAGCCCCAGGCACCAGGTCAATAGGACAGTCATAAGGTCTGTGCGGGGGTAACGTCTCGGCCTCCTTCTTGTCGAAGACGTCGGCATACGACCAATAGGCCGAGGGCAGACCGGGTAGCGCTGCCGGTGATGGTGGCAACCGGGCCGGGGACACGGGAAGAAGGCATCGACTATGACAAGCCTGCCCCCACCGCAGGACCTCACCTGTTCGCCATTCCAGAACCGGTTCATGCATGCGGAGCCATGGAAGACCGAGCATAAACGGAGGAGACAGGGTCGGCAGGACATAGAAAGTGAGGTGTTCCGTGTGCAGTGCTCCGACTTGTATCTCTACCTCTCCGGTGACACCCATCACTGCGTCCTGTAAGGGTCTCCCATCGACCGAGATGATGACATGGGGATGCTGCAGGGGGTATATGGGAATTCCGTAGCGCTGCGCCGCATCTTGTTGCACGAAATTACTTGCAGAACCGGAATCCAGGTGAGCCACCTCCGAATGACGTTTGTCTCCGACCTTAAGCAGGATGGCAATAGTGAGAGGGTGAGAGGAATCGTTCTTCGTTAGGTTGGTCTCTCTTACCTGTCCAAGACGAAGGTTCTCTGGCCGCTTGGGGCATTGGCGACGAAAGTGGTCAGATCCTCCGCAGTACAGGCATAGACCCCGGGTGATCCTCTCCTCCCTCATCTGGATCCGGGAGCGGACATGATCCACCTGCATGGCCTCCTGACCTGCCGGAGGTGCTGTGGGTACCGGAAGAAGGGGTCGCTGGAAAGTGGGAGCCAAGCGAAGGGGTCTTCTCTCCTGCGTCCTCTCCTGTGTTTTCTCCTGGGACCGCTCCAGAAGACGATGGTCGATTCGGACAGCGAGGGCGATGTACTCCTCCAGGGAGCTGGGCAGGTCCCGAACCGCCAGTTCGTCTTTGATCCGGCTCGACAACCCCCGGCGGAAGACACCAACTAAGGGCTCATCTGCCCAGCGGAGTTCGGAAGCCAGGGTACGGAACCGGATGGCATACTGCCCAACAGACAGGTTACCTTGGTGTAAGTTGAAGAGTGCCTCGGTGGCAGAGGCCACCCGTCCCGGCTCATCAAAGGTCCTACAAAAGGTGTCCAGCACGGGCACGGGCGGCAGACCCCCGGGTGGTAACACTCCATAAGGTTGATAGTAAGTTCCCAGACCTTGTCTTAGCCCACTCACACAGCCAGATCAGAATATCCCACACACTACACTGATGAGGGGCAGGTACCCCGAAACGCAGCGTCTGTAGTTTGGGGTTCTGATCTGGCACAAATCCATTAGTCATATTAAAAGCTTGTTGGAAAGCGATTATGACTTTGAGGAAGCTGCTAAAATGTGGCACTGGAGTTTCTCCACTTCCTTTGTGAAGTGCAAATTTGCATATATCTGAGAGGAGGGAAGTGGCTACAATCTCCTCACCTACTTTGCTGACTCCATAAGGTTGATAGCAAGTTCCCAGACCTTGTCTTAGCCCACTCACACAGCCAGATCAGAATATCCCACACACTACACTGATGAGGGGCAGATACCCCGAAATGCAGCGTCTGTAGTTTGGGGTTCTGATCTGGCACAAATCCCTTAGTCATATTAAAAGCTTGTTGGAAAGCGATTATGACTTTGAGGAAGCTGCTAAAATGTGGCACTGGAGTTTCTCCACTTCCTTAGTAAAGTGCAAATGTTCATAACTAAATAAATTCTGATTAAAAATAAAGCAAAGCCTACCAAACCTTCTGTTAAAGGTAAACACTATATAGTGAAATCATTTATTAGGTTAGGGCCTCTAGGTGGCAGTGCATTGTCTTGGATATAGTGAAAAAAGGACAAATTATATAAGTACCCAGAGCTGTTATAAACTTTCCTTAATTGTAGATAATAATCACCAAGTCTGTTAGTGATTATAGATGTGCCTGTAAAATACCAGGAGAAATGTGCTGATATTATTGAATCCTCTATGTATACGGTATATGCTCACTGAACATATCGTACCTGTTAAGTTGCAATACAGGATATCTGGCCACTAAGATGACTCTTATGTCAAGGTAGTTACATGCTACAATCTAGTTGTGAATAGAGACACGCATATAAAAAAAATCTCAATGTTAGCTATGATTGCAGAAAAGGAAAGACACACAGCCCTAGGTACATAAGTGTTATTAATAGTAATGCAGGGGAAGGGGTAGGGAATATGCTCTCACTGGAATACCTTGAAGCCGACTGGTGCCTGGATGGACGTCCACAGTCCTTGTAGTTAGTGATAAAAGGAAAATCCGGCACCGGACCAAATTCTTCAATATTTGTGTTTTATTTTTTAGTGCATCACACAAATAAAACGATCATATCATGGGTCCACAGTCCCAGCAAGACGCTGAACATGTTTCGGACATAGTCCTTCGTCAGCAGCATAAAATCACAATGACAAAATTTCCTTTTTAACCTCTAGACGACAGCCTTACGTCTACAGACGTCGGAAAAAAAGGGTACTAAAGCCTAGCCGACGTCTGTAGACGTTGGCAGGAAAAAGCTCTATAGCGCCGCACCTGGAGCTAATACCTCTAGGGTGTCAGCGTACCGATTGTAGCTGACACCCTAGAGATTAGTAATTAGCTGTTTTTGTACCCGCACCTGTAATGTGATGACCGGTAAACACCGTTTACCGGTCATCACATTACAAAAGTGAAAGTGCTTTGTAAAAAATGCTTTCACTTTGATCCGACATGAAAACACATGTCGGATCAAAGTGATCCATTAACCCCTAAGGCCCCCAAGACCCCTCGAGCCCCCCCCGGGCCCCCCACACCTCCATCCACCCCCCCACCCCCGTACCAATCAAAAATGGCGGCGGTGCGCTGCCTTCCCTGTATCTCCATGCAGCCTGACATGTCACACATGTCAGGCTGCATGGGAATGTCCTCCCCCGGTGCTCCTTAGTCCCCCTTTGGGTCCCCCAGCCTCCGGGCATCCTCCGGGCATCCCCCGGCCTCCGGGCACCGGGCACCCCCTCCCCTGATGCCCGGTGCCTTTTCCTCAGAGGCCCCGCTGCCTCTAAACTCTTTGTAGGGCCCCCCCCAGCCCCAGTAAATCCCCCCTCACCACTCTTACCTACCAACGATCCTGATTCCGGTCCCGCGGTCCTCCGGTCCTGGGGGCTTCTCCTGCCGGCGGCTCCTGCTTCTTTCTCCTGCGGCGCTCGCCTCCTCTGTGCGCGCACCCTGGTGTGCGCGCACGCGTGCACCGCTTTTAACCCCTGCTGTGCGGCCCAGGGAATGACAGGTCATGAACTCAGTGAGTTCATGACCTGTCAGAATCCTCGGGTCACAAGGGGTTAAGTGTGCTATTCATGGTGGTCTCCACATCAGATCACCATCAGTGGTGATCTATCAGGATCCTGGGATCCCATAGGGATCCTGGGATCACCACTGATGGTGATCTGACGTGGAGACCACCATGAACAGCACACTTAACCCCTTGTTAACTGTGCTCTTCATGGTGATCTCCACATCAGATCACCATCAGTGGTGATCCCAGGATCCCTATGGGATCCCAGGATCCTGATAGATCACCACTGATGGTGATCTGATGTGGAGACCACCATGAACAGCACAGTTAACCCCTTGTTAACTGTGCTCTTCATGGTGATCTCCACATCAGATCACCATCAGTGGTGATCCCAGGATCCCTATGGGATCCCAGGATCCTGATAGATCACCACTGATGTTGACCTGATGTGGAGACCGCCATGAAGAGCACAGTTAACCCCTTGTGACCCGAGGATTCTGATAGGTCATGAACTCACTGAGTTCATGACCTGTCATCCTCCTGGCAATAAACCTGCTTTTATAGCATATGGGGGATGCCCCATATGCTATAAAACTGAGAATCGTCGCGGGACCTCCCACTGGACTACATCGGACCTTCCCACTGGACTACGTCGGACGTCAAAGAATAATAAAGATGGAGTCCAAATAGTGTTTGTGTTTCTTTTCTAATAAAAATATTTTTTCTCTGTCTTGTGTCTTCTTTACAAATTACTAGAGATTCCTAATGGTCCGGTCTAATATTGGCCAGACGTTATGAATCTCGGGCTTAGTGCCAGCTGCGAAAAAGCTGGCATTAACCCCTTATTACCCAGTCTGCCACCGCTACACGGCAGCTGGAAGAGCTGGATACAGCACCAGAAAATGGCGCTTCTATGAATGCGCCATTTTCTGGGGCGGCTGCGAGCTGCAATTCGCAGCGGGGGGGGGCCCAGAAAGCTTGGGCCTCCCTACGCTGAGAATTCCAGCCCCCAGCTGCCTAGTTGTACCTGGCTGGCCCAAAAATATGGCGAAGCCCACGCCATTTTTTTTAAAAATTATTTCATGAAATAATTTAAAAAAAAAGGGACTTCCCTATATTTTTGGTTTCCAGCCAGGTAAAACTAGGCAGAAGGGGTTGGTGGCAGCCCGTAGCTGCCTGCTGTACCTGGCTGGACCAAAAATATGGCGGAGCCCCACGTCGTTTTTTTTTAATTTAATAAAGAAATACAAAAAAAAAAATGCAGGGGAGGAGACGACCAGGACACGGTGTCTCCGTGTCTTGTGCACATGCTCTAAAAGTGAGAAATTGCGTGAAAAAAAGAAAATGTTCAATATGACATTATCAAATTCTGTGAAGTAGCTGTAGGTTCCAAATGCTCACTATACCCCTAGATATAATCCTTGAGGTGTCTAGTTTCCAAAATGGGGTGACTTGTGCGGGAACTCCAATGTGTAGGCACATAGGGGCTCCCCATATGCTGCGACATGGTGTCCGCTAACTATTGGAGCTAATTTTCCATTCAAATTGTTAGCGGACACCATGTCGCATATGGAGAGCCCCTGTGTGTCTAAACATTGGAGCTCCCCCACAAGTGACCTCATTTTGGAAACCAGACCCCCCAAGGAACTTATCTAGATGCATAGAGAGCACTTTGAACCCCCATGTGCTTCACAAATTGATCCGTAAAAATGAAAAAGTACTTTCTTTTCCACAAAAATTTTCTTTTTTCATTTTTACGGATTCATTTGTGAAGCACCTGGGGGTTCAAAGTGCTCACCACCAATCTAGATAAGTTCCTTGGGGGTCTAGTTTCCAAAATGGGGTCACTTGTGGGGGAGCTGCAATGTTTAGGCACACAGGGGCTCTCCATACGTGACATGGTGTCCGCTAACAATTGGAGCTAATTTTCCATTCAAATTGTTAGCGGACACCATGTCGCGTATGGAGAGCCCCTGTGTGCCTAAACATTGGGGCTCCCCCACAAGTGACCCCATTTTGGAAACTAGACCCCCCAAGGAACTTATCTAGATGCATAGAGAGCACTTTGAACCCTCTGGGGCTTTACAAATTGATCTGTAAAAATGAAAAAGTACTTTTTTTTCGCAAAAATTTTCTTTTGTCCTCAATTTTTTCATTTTCACATAAGCAACAGGATAAAACGCATCCTAAAATTTGTTTGCCAATTTCTCCTGAGTACACCGATACCTCATATGTGGTCATAAACCACTGTTTGGGCGCACGGTAGGGCTCAGAAGAGAAGGAGTGCCATTTCACTTTTTGAATGGTAAATTAGCTCCAAAAGTCAAATTGCGCTCCTTCCCTTCTGAGCCCTGCCGTGCGCCCAAACAGTGGTTTATGACCACATATGAGGTATCAGTGTACTCAGGAGAAATTGGCCAACAAATTTTAGGATGCATTCTATCCTGTTGCCCATGTGAAAATGAAAAAATTGAGGCTAAAATAACATTTTTGTTGGAAAAATTAAAATGGCCATTTTTTGTTTCCACGTTGCTTTAGTTCCTGTGAAGCACCTGAAGGGTTAATAATCTTCTTGAATGTAGTTTTGAGTAGCTTGAGGGGTGTAGTTTTCGGAATGGTGTCACTTTTGGGTGTTTTCTGTCATGTACACCCCTCAAAGAGACTTCAAATGTGATGTGGTCACTAAAAAAAAGGTTATGTAAATTTTGCTGGAAAAATGAAAAATTACTGATGAACTTTGAACCCTTATAACGTCCTAACCAAAAAATTTTTTTTTTCCAAAATTGTTGCTGATGTAAAGTAGACATGTGGGAAATGTTATTTATTAACTCTTTTGTGTCACATAAAGCTCTGGTTCAACAGAATAAAAATTACAAATTTGAAAATTCTCAAATTTTCAAAATTTTTGCCAATTATTTTATATTTTCACAAATAAACACAAAAATTATTGACCAAAATTTAATACTAACATGAAGCCCAATATGTCACGAAAAAACAATCTCAGAATCGCTAGGATCTGTTGAAGCGTTCCAGAGATATTACTACATAAAGGGACACTGGTCAGAATTGCAAAAAACGGTCTGGTCATTAAGGTGGAAATTGGCTCCGTCACTAAGGGGTTAAACATTCAGAGACACACATAATTAATTACACACATGTGAAACATTCTACTCATGACGTAGGTTGAAGACCTCCTACTTTGTTTTTTCATTTAATTATAGGAGCCAATCTGCTTTAGTTACACAGTTACATTTGTGTTGGGCTACAGGTTAAATATACATGAATCTATTTTTTATTTTTTTTTCCCATGTATACTTCTATCAGAATCCCCATATACTTTGTTTATTTATGGGAGTTAAATTTCTGTTGTTATATGGATTTTAGTAAGGTTTATTTTTATTATCCTTTTTCGTAAAAGTATGATAGGTCTGTTCGTAAATTTAACCCATTAGGTTGTCGTGTATTGAGGCTGAGTATCCACTGAGCCTCGTGTTCCAATACGCGGTGCTCATTGTTTCCACCTCGTCTTAGATTTGACACCCTTTCAATACCTTTCACTATTAAACCACTTACATCTCCATAATGTACATCCAGAAAATGTCTGGAAAGGTTTGACATTCCCCTGCGGCTGGTGCGCAATTCAGGTGTAGCAGATGCAATATGCTCTGCTATTCTTTTTTTCATTGGTCTGGTTGTACATCCAATGTAGTCCTTGGCACATATTGTGCATGATGCCATATATACTACATTGGTTGTATTGCAATTTATATAGGCACGGATGCTATATTGCTGTTTTGTAACCCTATTCATAAACACCTTAGTTACATCCATATGCCTGCATAAATTGCATCTTGTTCCGCCACAGTGATAATTACCCACTGTTTTTAGCCATGTTGGTTGTTTTATGTTACTTCTAAATTCTGAGGGTGATATTATGTTGCCGATACTCGGAGCCTTTTTTGGAACACATCTGTATCCTTCTTTAATGATCTTACCTAGGATAGGATCTTGGTTTAAAATAGGTAAAGTTCTTTTTAATGCATGCACAATTGTATTATAATCCACGCTATAATTTGTGAAAAAAGTAAGTAAAACCTCAGTTTTTCCTTTCTCATTACCCACTTTATCCTCTAGCAGATTTTGTCTGGTTCGGCTTTGTACTTTATTTAGGGCTCTGTTCAGACAATGCGGCTTATATCCCCTATCAGTTAGACGTTTACAAATGTTAATAGCCTCCTCCTTGTAGGAGCTTTCCTCTGAGCATAATCTCCTTGCTCTGATTAGCTCTCCTAAGCGGCCGTCACACGCTGAGATATCGTGCAAGATATCGCTTGAACGCGCCAGATTAAACATCGCGAAAGCGATGTCTGTGCGCGTGACGGCGAGATACGACTAGCGATATCTGATCAAATCGCAAAATCGTGATCTGAGGTTCGGTTCTCAGATCTGACGATATCGGGCAATTAAATACGCCCAATCGACACGTGTAAATTCACGACATCGTACGAAACGTGTGATTTCAGCGATGGCGAAATCAAACCCGTAGGCGTGCCGGGTATTCACCTGTGTCACGCCTCCTCATTTCTGATTCGTGAACTCTCATGCGTTCCGATTGGCTGGCCCATCGTCTGCTATTATTGGTCAAAGCTCCAGCGTCATGATTGGTTCCCGCTTGACAAGGCGCCATTTGTTGTGGAGCTGTCACTTCAGCACCAAATACCCACATTCTTATAGCTGATCATGCCTTTGTGCCTTGAAACTACGGCCACAATCCCAACGCTGTTTAACCCGAAACAACCATTTATATTCTTTTTCTGGCCCCAATGCAGTGTGCTCCTACACTCAACGCGATGGCGTTACGCCGTAACCACTAGTTTTAATTACGGCACGCCCCCGGGTTGTGGGCCCGTAGGTCGCGTAGAAGTGTTCCATGGCGGGCCACCGCGCGTCCAGCGCGTTTGTCTGTTTTTGGCCCACGCTACCGCCCGTAGTCACGTCATGACTTTAGGTTTCGCTTTCATTCCGCCTGCTAGGTACTAGCTCCGCCCGTGCACATTGCAGCACAGGCATGGCCGCAACAGGGCGCGCTGCCACGTGGGGGATGGCGGAGCTCATGATCCTAATCGATCATTGTGATCGATTGGATTACTGGGGCCGCCATCCCCACAGGCACCCCAGGCTGCGTAACCGCCTCACTGTGCGTAAAATCCAGAATGCCCTGCTCCGCCAGCTGTGTGTGTCCCGCACTCCAAAGCAGATCCAGCACAAAATAGCGGATCTGAAGTTTAAGTGCCCAGGACGCATTCTTGACATACGTGCCAGGATTGCCCGGATGCGCGGTGAGTAACTGTTGGACCACACAACACACATGTACATGTAGCACACTAGACAGCACCGTCAACCAACATATTAACATAGTGTAGTCCCCAACCTGCGTCTGCACATGTGGCTCACAACGCCTTCACAGGTGCCTATGTCTCAACAGCGTTATGCAGACCCATATGCAAGCCTGTGCATGCACACGTGTAACATAATCCAGATCAATGCTGCTCATTGTGTCAGCACATGCTTGGGGACACATCAGTGCTCCCATTGCCCGGCATGACTGATCTGTGACAATAGTGATTGGCGTGCAGACCTTTTGGATGTGGTGGAGGTGCTAGTGTAGGGGGCCCTTGGTTCCCGATATGAGCAACGACTTTCAACGAACACTGGACACTCGAAGATTTCTCCTTGTGAAGTTGTGTAATTTTTGCCGGTGCATACAGACATTTGAGACGATAGGGCTGACGTATTGACCACGTCCCGTGGTCTCCCGCAAAATATCGCTGTGTAGTCTTTTAACAATATGGATATATTGCACCGGGTGTACAAGAGCGTTCAGCGCCTTGACAGTCAAGGCGCTGAACGCTCTAGGACACCCCGGTGCAGGAGGAAATAATCCTACTCACAGGGCCAGACATGGGAAGGTACATTCCTTGGGACACATATCTGAATTAAGATAGCCCCCTTAGATCTGATAGTGACATCTGTAAACACAACCAACACCATCAGGGCACAAAAAAAGCACCAACTACTCAATACAGGGCCTGTGAGTTAACATAGGAGCAATATATCCATATTGTTAAAAGACTACACAGCGAATTTTTGCGGGAGACCACGGGACGTGGTCAATACGTCAGCCCTATCGCATTCAATGACTTATCTGTGTGCATACGTACCCATGGCCCAAGATAACATACTCCCCTACACACTATGAAGGCTAACTCGATTGGTAACCAATGTGAGTGCATGGCGGTCGGCATGCATTGGCAGGCACCGTGTCTCTCATTACCAAGCCTAGGTCTGCCTGCTGCATGCAGAGCCTCGCACATGCCTCAGCTAAACGGTGTTTACACATCTCAAAGTGTGAGTGACCCCAAATGTTAAGGGAGCCCCTACACTTTGGCGTTGTGGCCCAAACTCCCAATCACAAAACACAAGTTCACATCAATTTCAACTTCGCCGCACCAATTTGTGGAACCAAATTTCTCATCAAAGCTTCACCATTGTGCATCCCAAAACAGGCACTGAGGAATCGTCTTCCGAAGAAGAGGGCCAGCATGTGCCGCCTGCTGCAGGGCCACTGGCGACACCGCCACTTCCGGCGGCAGCTGCATCATCCCCCCCAAGTCCAAGTCGGCACAATGATCCCGACTTGCCAGCTGATGCGGTCCAGGAGCACAGCGAAGAGTTGTCCGGCCAGTCGGCACCTGAGCAGTCATCTTCCAACTCTTCACAGCCATGGATGGACGAGGATTATGACATCCCCTCACCACCATGTCCACAGGAGGGCGAGGATGCTGGAGAACAGGCTGATGTGGATGATTGGGCCCCCTCCAGCCCAGGGCCCTTCTTGCAACCAGGCCATGTCCTGTGGCCCCAGAGCCCGAGCACCCCTGTTCAGCCACCTGCAACAGTGTCCAGCTCCCTGCCTAGCCCGGGCTTCCAAATGTCACCAGACACGGCAGATGAGGAGGATAACTGGGCGGCGGAGCCCTACCCCATGCCATCACCAACAGGGCCTGGTGAGGAGGAGATGGTTGCGGATGTAGAGGTCCCAAACTTGGACGACTATGGAGGTACATTCATATTTGTGTTTACTAGACCATGCATACTGTATTGAGTGTGTGGTTTATGGGGCACATCACACAAACAGATAAAGTTGCACATAATCTTTGGAAAAGTGTTTTTTCAGTTCGATTATGGCTACCTTCCTCATTTTTGAACCTTTTAGTAAATTGAGGAATGTGCCCATTATTTGGCTGAAAATACACATGCTTTATAAACAACAGATGATATAGCTGTATGTGTAATGTTGCTCTATCTGCCCTCCTTGTAGTCCCACAATGTCCATTAATTGGTACACTTAATGTTTGGTGCAGATGGGGAACGTGCTGGAGCTGCGGGCTGGAGCCTGAGTGCATCCACATCCAACCTGCAAAGATCACAGGATGGCGAACAACAGGGTAAGGAGCCTCTTTGGAGCAAAGAGTAAGAAATATCCACACAAACTGTTGTGGGCTAACTGTGGTCATCTTCCCAATACAGGTGTACCCACTTTGGAGGACATCATCCATGCGCACTTACAGTGTGCCATCCAGCTCCAGTCAGCTATCCAGACACATATTCGCCACATCAGACGATTGAGGGACATGCTGGCTGCCCTACAGCAAGGGCATGGTGCCCTCCCTTAACCTGGTGACAAAGAGACACTGGCCGGGTATTTTTGGACCTGAAAGACTGCTGTCCATGTTGGACGCATTCTTCCTTGTTATGCCATGTTGGCATTGTTTGTTTGTTTTGTTTAAGCCCCCGTTGGGCTTTTTTCTTATAGTGTCCAACATTTGGACCGTATGAAGCATGTTGGCCCTACCACGTTGGCTTTTTTCTAATAGTGTCCAACATTTGGACCATCACAAGTCCATACAGCTTTTTCATACCCTAACACAGCAATGTGTTCTTGGTGTGCATGGTATGACAGTTATTGACCTCTAATAAAAATGTTTACATAAAATTTGGAGCCCATTATCTCTATGTATGCAGACATGTATGTGGATCATTTGGGTGTGTATCTGGGTCACGTTAACACCATCAAGGACAACTCAATGTCCAAACGGGTTTAGGGAGAGGAAGGTTTCCATAACACCTTTTGGTACACAAGGGCCCCAATGTCAGCATGACGTGTGTCGAGCAACCAGCAAAACTATATTAATGAAAGTGATATGAAAAGTGCCACAATGCTGTTACACCAGCAAACATAAATGTGGCTTACCACTTACACATCTGCAAGCTTGGGTAGCCTGCCACCATTAATATTAGCCCATGTTGCAGAACACAGACAATGATGGTACGGACACCACTGCAGCCTGGGGGTACAGCAAAAAGTCGTGCACCGGCAGGCTGCCTAAAGTTATGTTTCCTTACAATTTCCCTGTACATTTGTTTATGTTGATGGATCTAGCATGTGGCCTACTGTAGCTGGTCAGCTGGTAAAATTGTCATGGTGTCAATCAAATCAACATGCTTAAATGAGGGACAACATATTTCACGTGTTGAAGCAGAAATTTAATGGTATTTATTGACAAATATGTAGGCCTGGGCCACACCATCACACCAAATTAAAAAAAAAAATAATATGGGCAACCAAAATAAAACTGCTATTGTCGCAGGTAGGGGACACACAAAACAAAGAAAAACAGTATGGAGGGGCAATGAGCGGGGCCAATGGCGGTAACTTAACAAAAAATACAAGGCTCCAGCTTTGTACCAAGTCCAAAAAAAACTAAATATTATGGTACCGGGGCCCAAAATAAGATTCCCCCTCTGGGCCAAAGGGGTTGTCCGGCCGCTGCAGCTGGTGTGGCAAAGACACTAGCCGAGGCTGTGCATGGGCATGGCCAGGTGCTGGTGCTTGCTGCACATGGGTGGGAAGGCCCATGTACTGCCAGGCAGGGGGTGGTGGTGATGGCTGGGGAAGGGGATCAGGTAAGGAGGAACGGTTAGTCAGGAGGCCCTGACGGGCCTGGTCCATGGCCTGCAGGATTATGCGCTCGCAATGCTCCCTTTGCTCCTGGGTAAACGTGGGGAGACGCTGGGCCACCACAGAAGCAAAGGGGCATTGTGGCTCCCGCACCTGCTGGGTCAGAACTTGCTGTGCCAGGGACACCAGGTCCGGCGCAGAGCTTGGGGCTGCCTGGCGTGTCCGTGCCCTGTCACGTGTCAAAGGCAGATGTGGCCGGCTGCTCGCTTCCACACTCCCCTCCTGGGTTGGTGTTGTGTCCTCGCTGGGCAAGTCAGAGACCGACCCCGAAGAGGGACCTTCAAGCGGATCCTGAAACCAAAAAATGAACACCACATGAGAACACATGCCATTTGAGTTTTGATGGTCATTTTGTCGACAATGAGCAAGTTAACAGTATGTTAAAAAACCATATTGTGGCTGCTGTCCTAGGCAACTCAATAACAGGGCCTTCCAGCTTCGTCCAATAACACAACACTCACTACTTGTCTGCAAATCGATTGCTTGCTTAGGCTGTGGTCACAGTAGCCATGGTTGTTTTTTTTGGGATGTTAAAAAAAACATGCTTTTTTTCATGTCAGCATGAGTTTTGTAAGGTGTGTGATGATTCGCTGCGTTTTTTGGTGCGTTTATGATTCTGCACCAAAAAATAGTGTTTGCAGTATTTTTAGGAGCATTTTTACAAACGCATTTGTTTTTCTAACATGGGTTCCTATGTGAAACGCATGCAAAAACACATGTACAATTAGTAACTTTTAGTGCCATTTAAAAATGCATGCGTATTTGGATAAGCTCCAAAAACGCATGCGACAGTCACACTTGCTTTTAGGCTATTAGGGCATGCGTATTTTAACATGGGGGCCTATGGGTGCGTTTTTAACATGCATTTTTGAAAACGCAGGTCTCAAAAAAGGCATGTCAAAAATGGTACTGTGACCACAGCCTTAAATTGGAGTGGTTTTGAAACAACGTAATCAAGATATGAGGCCCATGGGGTCTATGTTTACCTTCTCGACATTGTTAACTTGGCATAGCTGTTGCCAAACAATGTTTAATGTGTGATAACTTTGCAAGATTGGGCCAGGTGATCGACTTACATTAGCCCCCTCCACGTCACCCACAACATTGGGGTTTTGTGGTTCCGAAAACTCCTCACTCTCCAGTGGTGGGCGGGGCTCCTGCTGCTCGGTGGTGAACAGGAGCAGATCGTAGTACCATAAGGAGGGGCGATAGACCGGCCCCGCTGCCATGCCTGACCGGCGTGCCTGGCGGACTTTGTTGTGTTCCTTGCCAAACACGGTGCGGAGGTACTGAATCTTAGTCTTTATTGCCTCACGGTCGAGGTCCGTGTCTGGACAATATTGGCGGGCAACCTCCAGGAGCCTGTCATACGCAGCATTCCGGAGGGCCCTTTTGTGGTAGCCTGCATCCCTAGTCAGCCACAGGCAGGGGTTCTCCTTATAGGCAGCAATGAGGGCAGTGATGTAATCACGATCAATCCTGGGCATCTATGAATCAAAAAGAAGAAAAAAAAACAGACATCAGTGTGGCAAATGTTCCAAGACATGTGTAAAATGTCAGCCACAGGACGAAAAGTCACCAGCCATGACCAATTTGTAATGCCCCCCGCTCAATAACCCAACAACACACTTGCTAAAACCAAGATTGATGGTCAAGTCAATGGGATGTGTGCTGTTGTGACATTGACAGTCCGAAATTTGTGCCTGAAGTACAATAGAATGACTTGAAGTTTAGATGGGTCAGTGTCGTCATATGATGTGAACATACCTTGATTAAATCCAAAACAGTGTTGTAAATTGAGAAAGATCTGGGAAGGCCAAAGATGTGATGCCGTGCTGTCTGGTGGGGCTGCCACTTGTGTCAAGAGACACACAAAACAGCAGGTACAACACACATGTTCACAGTCCACTATTTATCCTAATTGATCACACAGCTGTTGGTAATGACAGGTGCGATATGCATAGACATCGCTATTACCACGCCCGGGACAGGACGTATACACTGCGTTGGGGGTGTACGTGCGGTTTGTGACACGCCTGCCGTAGAACATAGCCCCGGCGTTGTGTGTGGTCATTGTTTCACCACGCCTGTTTGGAGGGCGTAACATCGTGCTGGTGTGTGTTTTCACGTTAACGAGACACACCTGGGTAAGGTGACGTCTCGCCTTGACATTGGCTCGCCTGTGTATATATAGCGTTTCCTGGAGATGCACAATGTGTTTGCTGCAAAGTTCCTGCAGGTATGTACGTGTGGAGTCAGCATGTGATACATTGTGAAGGTGTATAGCTATAGCGTTGTCAAAATACATATGTTTTGTTGTTTTTCTGGAAACACTTCTGTGGTTTCCATGTTTTTTGATTTTTTTTTTTTTTGGGTTTAGATTGTTGGTAATTTTGCTACATTCAACGACTGAAGCATTGTCTTGCTGATTTTGAGTCATCGGGACATCTTTCGTTACTTGGGTAACTTGATATTATTAGAGTGACACCCATCGCTACAAACACTGCATGTGAGTCCTAATTATTGTGTGTATGTATTTTCACTTTTGCCATACATATGGTCCGCTGTGTCTCGGATGTTCCTGTTGTTCGCGTTGGTCCTGATATATGAAGTCTGATGTAGGTTGGGATCTCAGGGTCTGGTGGGTTTGGTGGGTCTTTTATTTTTGTTGGGCCAAGGCATTTAGGCGTGTCAAAACATGTGCCCTTCCAGAACACTTCATTCATACTGTATGTGTTATCTGCTTTTCATGCCTTTTTTTCAACATGTGTAGTGCAGGGGTCCATATTTTGCCAATGTCATGCTCCTTTTAGTCATTTAATTTATGATGATCACATTGTGGGGAAAGCACCTTTCTGCCTAGCCAGCATAGTAAACATATGTTTGCCTCTTAAACAGCATGAATCCAGATCAACGTGCCGTTTTGGGGGCTGGTTTGCTCGTGCAGGCCGCACGTGTGGAGGATGAGAGGGTGGAGAGAGGCAGGAGGAGACCCCGACGCATCTGGGCCAGGGAGTGGCTGCAGCAGCGCGATCAGCATTCCCACATTCGCCTTCTGCATCAACTTCGGGACGACTTTCCACGGGACTTCCAAAATTTCCTCCGCATGACAGATGAGACATTTCAGATCTTGTTGGCAGCAGTGTGCCCGCTCATCAGACGGCAGGATACAGTAATGCGTCCAGCAGTGCCTGCGGAGGAGAGGTTGGCTGCCACACTGCGTTTTCTGGCAACAGGTCGCACTATGCAGGACTTGGTCTACTCGTCGGCAATATCACGGCCCCTCCTTAGCCAACTAATCCCGGAGACCTGTGAGGCGATACTGCGGGCTCTGGCTCCCACGTACATGCGTTTGCCGCAGAGCCCCGAGGAATGGCTGGCCACTGCCGATGAATTCAGCCAGAAATGGCAATTTCCCAACTGTGGAGGTGCGATTGATGGGAAGCATGTGCGGATCACACAACCCCACCACAGTGGTTCTTTTTTTTACAATTATAAATCTTATTTTAGTATAGTATTGATGGCAGTGGTTAACGCCAATTATGAGTTTATGTCCGTGTCCGTGGGCACAAATGGGCGGGTTTCAGATGGCGGGGTTTTTGACCAATCGTCTTTTGGGCAAAAACTGAAGAATGGACGTCTTAATTTACCACCAACCACTCGCACCTGTGGAAACATGAACTTTGTTTTCGTTGCAGATGAGGCGTTTCCGCTCCTTCCTAATTTAATGAAGCCGTACCCACAGAGACAACTAAATGCGCCCAAACGCATATACAATTATCGCCTTTCACGTGCACGACGAGTAGTGGAGAATGCCTTTGGCATCATGGCGAGCCGTTTCCGCATATTTCACACGGCCATTAATATGCGTCTAGAATCCATCGACCTGGTAGTTATGGCCTGTTGTGTACTCCACAATTTTCTAAGACGCCGGGATCGCCAGGCCTACACTCCGCCTAACTTTGAGGACCGCATAGACTCCACCAATGGGGAGGTGGTGTTGGGGGGCTGGCGTGCTGATGCCCCACAGATGGCAGGACTCGAGCCATTAGGTGGTGGGAGCAGCCGGCAGGAGGCGCAGGATATGAGGGATCAGTACTGCCAGTACTTTAATGGTACAGGGGCGGTGAGCTGGCAGCAGAACCTCCCCTAATTATTCTGGTGCCATAGGGAATTGGCCATTGCACTGTTTGACTGTGTCCTGCAGCTCCGGCTTGGAGGCAGGACATGTGTTCCTTTTTATTTTTGAGGAAGAATGTTTTTTTTTTTTGGTTTTTTAAACATAACCCAGATTTAGGGATATTTCTGTTTGTTTTTTAGAGGGCCAGGCCTTGCCCATTGGAGGGGAGATGTGTGTTACCGACAAACCTCTTGTCTGTGACATGAGCCAGGGATTTTGGTTCATGGTGCTTGTTGGCACTATTTTGTTATTTTTTGTTGAAGGGCCCGGCTTATGGGTCCTGTGAGAGACGGGCGGGACCAGGACCCACATACCTCCCCAAAGGCCCTTGTGACAGTGGTCACATTTTTTGGTTCACACACCTAGGGACAGAGTTAGGACTGTCTCGACCAGGGCCTACCGTGAAGTTGGTGAGGCAGCTTAATGTGCGTTTTTATGCGAAAACGCATTAACCAAAAGGCCCTGATTAGTGTCACACCACTTGTTTATTTGGGACATTGTTTGTGTCCGACACCGGATTACATACAAACACGCATATGTTGGGCCACATAGATGGTGTTTACGCCACTAGTGTTGCAAGGCACAGTCGAGAGGTACACCTACATTAGGCCACCAGGAACAATGAATGTTGTGAGACGCTTTGTCTCCTTTGCGTTGTCATACATTTTAACCCCAATTCCCCTTGCTTAACACATGCGCTCTCTCACACACTGAAGCAAACATCATCCAGAGCACACCGCAAACACACATGCGTTTCACACGCGTTTGGAAATATCCACTCATGTCAACACACACAGCTCGCCGTAGGCTGTTTAATTAAACGCATCTGTACACCTTAAAATTAGAAAACGCATAAGCGAGCTAATTTTGCACAACGCAACACGGGGGGATTGCGTTCGGCACGTTTTCGCCATTGCTATTTATGTAGTACAGCACACAGATACATTGCGATCAACTCTCACAGGACATTCTTGGGATGAGGCCGCCATGTTTCAAAGGACATCTGACCCAATGAGGACGCAGAATTGGGCACCAATGGTGTAGTGAGGGGCGTAGCTTGGAGACCATGTATCACGCCTATGGGCTCCAATAACGCCCACATTTGCTCCCACATCGTTTAGGAGAGTTCTGTGTGACTCTTTGATGAACGATGTCCACTGCTGATAACTGCATCTCTCAGACGATCGCTGGATCGGTGGATCGAGGAATCGTCTGAGCGATGTCTGTGGGTGTAGCGGCGTGATGAGCGATTTTGCGCGTCGTTCGGACGATATGCAAATTTAACTTCATCTACGATATCTTTAGCGATATCTTAACGTGTGACGGCCGCTCTACAGGGAGATTACTGACTACATGCTGTGGATGACAGCTGTCAGCATGTAGAACAGCATTGCCGCTGATTGGCTTTCTATAGAGTTTAGTGTGAATGATTCCCAGCTCTGGATTTCCTGTGAGTTCCACATCTAAATAAGGCGGCCGTCACACGCTGAGATATCTTGCCAGATATCGTTTAAGCGATCTCCTTTTTGATCGCTTAAGCGATATCGGGCAAGATATCGTTGCATGTAATCAAGCGATTTACGATGGTAAATCGCTTGATCGTGACATCGCTGATCTGAGGTTCGGTTCTCAGATCTATCGATGAACGATGCAACGATCTGCATCATCGTGGTGTATAACACCACGATGATCCATCTCCCAGCGACCGCGCCTATGCTGGGAGATGGTAACTATGGTACACGTCGGGTAACTAAGCGACGCGCGGCGCCTAGTTACCCGATGTGTACCATAGTAACGAGCGAGATCGCTGCTCCACATCGCTGGTGAGTCTGTCTGTGTGACATCTCACCAGCGATGTGAGCGATATTGTAAGCGATTGCGCGTGCACGTGATCGCTTACAATATCGCTAAAGATATCTCTGCGTGTGACGGCCGCCTCACAGACAGACTCCTTGCAAAAGTCTGATGTAAAGCGGCCGTCACACGCAACGATTTTAAGCCCGATATCGTTTAAGCGATCTCCTTTTTGATCGCTTAAGCGATATCGTTTTGGAATCGTTGCATGTAATCAAGCGATTTTACTATGTAAAATCGCTTGATCGTGACATCGCAGATCTGAGCTCCGGAGCTCAGATCTAGTGATGAACGATGTCACGATCTGCTTCATCGTGGTGTATGACACCACGATGATCCATCTCCCAGCGGCACAGCCTATGCTGGGAGATGGTAACTATGGTACATGTCGGGTTACTAAGCGCCGCGCGGCGCCTAGTAACCCGATGTGTACCATAGTAACCAGCGAAATCGCGGCTCCACATCGCTGGTGAGTCTGTCTGTGTGACATCTCACCAGCGATGTGAGCGATATTGTAAGTGATCGCGCGTGCACGTGATCGCTTACAATATCGTTCAAGATATGGAAGCGTGTGACGGCCGCTTAAAGGAGATGTTATACCTATTATTATTTATATATCTGATGAAATTACTAAGTATTTCTGAGGTTGGGGGAGGTACATTATCATTAGACGACCAGATAATTATTATGTCGTCCAAATACCTTCCCCACCATTTTATACTATGTATATATGGGTTGTTCATATTATGTATGAATTTTAATTCCCAAAACATCATGTAGATATTAGCGAGGGATGGTGAAAATCCCATTCCCATGGGACAACCCTGTAATTGCAGATAGTATTTTTTATCAAATCTAAAGAAGTTGGTAGTAAGTAGATGTGTAAACCTGTATGCCCTATCCTGCACGAATTCCCAAAAACACACAAGGGAGTTTTTCCACCTCCAATGCGTCCTATTGTAGCAGGGATAGGTAGCATAAATGAAAGATTATCACACTCTATAGAAAGCCAATCAGCGGCAATGCTGTTCTACATGCTGACAGCTGTCATCCACAGCACTAGTCAGTAATCTCCCTGTAGGAGAGCTAATCAGAGCAAGGAGATTATGCTCAGAGGAAAGCTCCTACAATGAGGAGGCTACTAACATTTGTAAACGTCTAAAGCCCCGGTCTCACATAACGATGTGTCAGCGATGCCGACAACGATCAGCATCGTTGATGCATCGTTGACACATCGTTATCAGGTCGCTGGTGAGCTGTCACACTGACAGACTTCACCAGCGACCTCTGGGCAGCCAGATCGTTTGGTACCCAGCGTCCGCTCGTTCCCTGCATCCTGGGAGCGGACGGACGCTGGTAACCATGGTAACAGCGGGTCTCTCCTGCACTTAGAGACCCGCTTGTTTACCATGGTTACCGGCACCCGCCCGCTTCCGAGTTGCGGGGAGCGAGCGGGTGCCGACCTCTCCTATCCTGTCCCTCACTATTCTCATCTCTCCCTGCTATTTCCCTGTTCCCTACTCTATCCCCTATCCTAAACCCTAATCCTATCCCTCTCCTTGTTCTAAATAAAGAAATCCCTCCCCGAGGCTCACCGGCATCAGAGGCTCCCATACCGGCATTTCTGTAATGGAGATCTCAGGGGTAAAGGACCTGTGATGAGGTCACAGTCATGTGACCGGCCTATACTATACAGTATACAGTATAGGCGGGTCACATGACTGTGACCTCATCACAGGTCCTTTACCCCTGAGATCTCCATTACAGAGATGCCGGTATGGGAGCCTCTGATGCCGGTGAGCCTCGGGGGGGATTTCTTTATTTAGAACAAGGAGAGGGATAGGATTAGGGTTTAGGATAGGGGATAGAGTAGGGAACAGGGAAATAGCAGGGAGAGATGAGAATAGTGAGGGACAGGATAGGAGAGGTCGGCACCCGCTCGCTCCCCGCAACTCGGAAGCGGGCGGGTGCCGGTAACCATGGTAAACAAGCGGGTCTCTAAGCCCGCTTGTCACCCTGGATGTCATGTTACAGCGCTGCTGTGCGGCGCTGTGACATGGCGGGGGATCCTGACAGGTCGCTGATCGCTGCCCCCGCCGGTCACACACACCGATGTGTGGTGACCAGCGGGGGGCCAACGACCAAAAAATGGTCAGGAGCCCTGTGCAACGATCAGCGACCTCACAGCAGGGGCCTGATCGTTGCTATCAGTCACACGCAACGATATCGGTAAGGATATCGTTCCTACGTCACAAATAGGACGATATCGTTACCAATATCGTTATGTGAGACCTAGCCTTTATGGTGGGTTTACACACACCAATCATTGTATCCAATCTCTGAACCAATCTCTGGTTGCAGTGAAATCATGGACAGATTGCTCCATGTTGTACACAGCCACAAAATGGAACTATGTGTCCATGATTTCACTGCAACCAGAGATTGGT
The DNA here is from genome assembly GCA_033576535.1 of Allobates femoralis. Lineage (NCBI taxonomy): Eukaryota > Metazoa > Chordata > Amphibia > Anura > Aromobatidae > Allobates > Allobates femoralis. The sequence continues at coordinate 340,439,489 of JARQOC010000005.1, read as the reverse complement.
TCAGAGATTGGATACAATGATTGGTGTGTGTAAACCCACCATAACTGATAGGGGATATAAGCCGCAGTGTCTGAACAGAGCCCTAATTAAAGTACAAAGCCGAACCAGACAAAATCTGCTAGAGGATAAAGTGGGTAATGAGAAAGGAAAAACTGAGGTTTTACTTACTTTTTCCACAAATTATAGCGTGGATTATAATAAAATTGTGCATGCATTAAAAAGAACTTTACCTATTTTAAACCAAGATCCTATCCTAGGTAAGATCATTAAAGAAGGATACAGATGTGTTCCAAAAAAGGCTCTGAGTATCGGCAACATAATATCACCCTCAGAATTTAGAGGTAACATAAAACAACCAACATGGCTAAAAACAGTGGGTAATTATCACTGTGGCGGAACAAGATGCAATTTATGCAGGCATATGGATGTAACTAAGGTGTTTATGAATAGGGTTATAAAACAGCAATATAGCATCCGTGCCTATATAAATTGCAATACAACCAATGTAGTATATATGGCATCATGCACAATATGTGCCAAGGACTACATTGGATGTACAACCAGACCAATGAAAAAAAGAATAGCAGAGCATATTGCATCTGCTACACCTGATTTGCGCGCCAGCCGCAGGGGAATGTCAAACCTTTCCAGACATTTTCTGGATGTACATTATGGAGATGTACCGTAAGTGGTTTAATAGTGAAAGGTATTGAAAGGGTGTCAAATCTAAGACGAGGTGGAGACAGTGAACACCGCGTATTGGAACGCGAGGCTCAGTGGATACTCAGCCTCAATACACGACAACCTAATGGGTTAAATTTACGAACAGACCTATCATACTTTTACTAAAAAGGATAATAAAAATAAACCTTACTAAAATCCATATAACAACAGAAATTTAACTCCCATAAATAAACAAAGTATATGGGGATTCTGATAGAAGTATACATGGGAAAAAAAAATAAAAAATAGATTCATGTATATTTAACCTGTAGCCCAACACAAATGTAACTGTGTAACTAAAGCAGATTGGCTCCTATAATTAAATGAAAAAACAAAGTAGGAGGTCTTCAACCTACGTCATGAGTAGAATATGTTTCACATGTGTGTAATTAATTATGTGTGTCTCTGAATGTTTAAAAAGGAAATTTTGTCATTGTGATTTTATGCTGCTGATGAAGGACTATGTCCGAAACATGTTCAGCGGCTTGCTGGGGCTGTGGTCCCATGATATGATCATTTTATTTGTGTGATGCACTAAAAAATAAAACACAAATATTGAAGAATTTGGTCCGGTGCCGGATTTTCCTTTTATCACTAACATAAGTGTTATTACCTTAATTGCAATGTTAAGGGGGGAAATGGCATCCAGTTAAATACCTGTAATATAACATCGTCCTCCAATGCTTTGTGCCCCCAGTGCCCCATCTAGCGCTTTGGACCTCTGTCCAGTATATTACCTTCTATGCCGCTGTCTGATGTGGAGTGGCAGCGCTACACCGCATCCTCAGCTTATTTAAGCCGCACGGCGCGCACACCTGCTTCCTGTCAGGTGGAACGCAGGATCCAGTGTGTGGAACGCACACCTGCGCATAGCGTCGTCTGCAAAGATTACCGCTACTGCGCATACGTGAGGCCCGGAGATGGGTTGAAGTGATTGTGCAGAGTGTGGGTGGTCCTTTAGTGCCCGCAGTGCAATCTGGCTATGAAAAAGGATACGTGAACATGCTCCTGGCGCTATGGAAGCCACTAGAAAGTGGTGCAGTGCTCTTTGTGATAAAAATTCTATGACGAGGGAAAGGTCTGTAGGGAGAGAAAGAGAACAAAGTTAGGCTTTAGGTATTGTCATAGTGAAGTTAGATCTTAGTTCAGCCACCTTAAACAATGGTGCCCAAAATACAAAACATAGTCATACATGATAAAAGTATGTTAATACAATGTTAATATGAGTACATAGTCAAATGGTTATTACATTGGAAAAAGGACAGAGATAATCATGATTACATGTGAATCTCGTATACACGGTTAAGTCCGTAAGGTTCAAGTGTTTTCAGGGTGATTATCCAAAAGCTTTCACGTTCTTTCAACCTCCTAACTCAGTCCCCTCCTTTCCTACCCAGGGGTATGTGTTCAATAACCTGGAACCTCAATTGAGAGATATTGTGATTATGTCTGATAAAATGATTTGGGATGGGTAACATAGTCTGCTTACATCTTATTGTTGACTTGTGTTTCGAGATGCAGTCTCGGATATGTTGGGTTGTCTCGCCCACATATCCGAGATCGCACGGACACTTGATAAGATATATCACAAAAGATGATTCGCAAGTGAAAAATCCCCTAATAGGGAATTGTTTACCCATCATAGGATGTGAGAACATGCTACCCTTTGTTAAATGATTGCATTATTGACAACCAAGGCATGGGAAATTAGAAACGATATATAGATTACATTTTTATGATTTGGAACAGGACTGACAATGATTTATCAGACTTTCACTCATATCTGAACAGTTGTGTACCCCAGATTACGTTCACACTACACAAACATCAACATCAGATCAAATGTCTTGACGTTTTAGTCATTGTTAATAATAGCGGTGAACTTAGTACTGATTTGTTTGTCAAGTCCACGGACAGGAACTCTCTTCTCCTTTTTTCTTGTTGCCACCCTAAGCATGTTAAGAACTCCTTTCTTAAATCACAATTACTCAGGGTTAAACGTATTGTCTCGGACCCATTACTTAAGGTGATTAGATGCAAAGAAATAGGTGAGAAATTCATCGAGAGAGGATACCCCCGGTCAATTGTCTCACATACCATCAATTCCTCTAACAAAAGGACGAGTACGGGAAGGATGGCATTTGTTAATATGTATCACCCGTATCAAAAACTTATACATTACGCCATTAGACAACACTGGCCCCTTTTAGGACAATCTTACCCGACTAGAAAAGAATTTCAAGAACCACTATTACTTTGTCATAAGAAACCACCAAACCTACAGAACAGATTATATCCTAAAAAAACGGTCTAAAAGTCCTACTGGATTATCACTATATATAAACCTAAAAAGATCCCCACGCATACCACCCCCCTAAAACTATGGTGGTGAATATCGTGAGTGAAAAAGAATCCAAAGAGATGTTAATATATGCAATTTTATTCAAAAGGCAAAAATTATATAAGTACACGAAACAGTGAAATATAATACAATACATAACACCACAAGTGACAGATACCAGCTGTGGAGACCACAACTGAGGAGCAAGTGTAGGTCGAGGAGGCCTGTGTTAAAGTGCAAAAAGGGCAGTTAAATAGCAGAGGTTCCCTATATTGTACCATATAGTATCAAGAATGCACATAACATGCAAAATAACAGGTGAATCAGAGGCAAATTAGATATTCAGAGTACCACCAAATACAGGGCAAGCACATGTATGCTTTGCCACTGTATACACAAATATCACCCTACTAGTATCAATGTACCCTGACCCTAGTTCACACATCTATATATTCATAAGTGGTACTAGAGACCTTACTATAAGTAAATACACCCCTTCAGTACACTCACTGTCAGCCAATAATATCATCAGTAGGCTACAAGAGTAAATAGTGGCTGCAGGAAAACTAATTAGAGTAAACCATATGATTTCCTACCTTGTGCCATGATGCTGACAGGGGACTGAGGGAAGCCCAAACACCACACAGACCACCGAGATGTGCCCTCTACGCGTTTCACCGCACACAGTGGCTTCGTCAGGAGGCGTGGCTACTCTACATTTAGTGTCCCCTTAAATAGCCCTTCACTAATTAAGTAACATCCCGCACCTATTAGCACGCTGCTATGCAGCGTTCATCCTCCATGATGCAAGCGCCGGCGTGATCAGGCGGCCGCCGCGCACCGGAAGTGATGGCCAGGAGGAACGACGTCATCCCGGCCGTCACCCCGGCAACCCAGCGCCGCCCTCACACGCCGCGCCGACAGCGCATGTCGGGAGAACGCGGCCAGCGTTGCTAAGCAACCCAGCAACAGAAAACAACCAGAGAGGCTGATTGTTCCTATTCACTGTCTCATAATACAGAGGGCACAAACCAAGTTTGTTCCACTCTATAGCTCCCATACCTTCAAATGTATCTCCCTAACCACACCAAAATGGGGGGCAAAGGATAATTTGTAAAGGAGAGGGGGAAAAAAGGGCAAAAATAGATATGGTAATACTAACTACAACCCCTAAGGTTAGATTAATATAATAACACCATCAGAGCTGTAAGGTGGTAAACAGTGGACACATGGATACAGTCAAACTATACATCATACAAAATTTCTATAGGCAGATAATAACAAGAAAATCTGAATATAGCCAAATATAATCCTATAAAATTAAATTGTCAAGTCCAAATTGCAGTTAAAGAGAAGAGTAGTTTTATAGGACTTGGGATGCTTCTCATGCTTCATATGTTTGTACAGAACAGATTAGTCAGAGCCGACATTGGCAGCCTAAGATTGGAGACAAGACAGACCACACTGACAACACCACGTATGGGAAATTTCCCATGCCTTGGTTGTCGACAATGCAATCATTTAACAAAGGGTAGCATGTTCTCACATCCTATGACAAGTAAACAATTCCCTATTAGGGGATTTTTCACTTGCGAATCATCTTTTGTGATATATCTTATCAAGTGTCCGTACGGTCTCGGATATGTGGGCGAGACTACCCAACATATCCGAGACCGCATCTCGTAACACAAGTCAACAATAAGATGTAAGCAGACTATGTTACTGACTCACCGTAACCGTGTCTTCACGTCGCAGGTGTTTTCTTCTCCCTGTCACGGTTCCGCGCCTGTGGCTGTGGGGCTCGGTGGTCCAGATCAATAGTAGTTGGCTGAACAGATAAGGTCTGGTCATTCTTGTCGTGACGCCACCTGCGGGGATTCCGGTGATTTCACCGGCGCTGCTTGGGCCTCCGGGGTATGTTCAGCATCAAGATAGGACGCTCCCCACAGGACGAGCGGGAGTCCCCGGGGCCAGGAGCTGCACCTGATGTTGTGCGGCAGCTTGGTTACTCTTAGCACACGGATTTAAAAACAGTTCTGAAGAAGTACAGACACCAGTGTTCTCTGTAACGGGACTTTTACTGCAACCGGTAGATGATACAAGGTATACAGGTAACGGGTAACAGACTGGGTGGACTCAGCAATGACCGGTGTTGTTTCAGAGCTCCACGTTGTTCCTCCGTTCTAAACTTGTTATAGATGGGTTGCCGATGTCGCCTTAGTGTGCCAAGTTTTGGTAAAAGGGGGCTACTTCAATTTCCCTGCCGGTGTATACATCCCGTTGTGAGGGGAGCCAGATTCCTTTTTGTGGGTACTCTGCTGGCAAGACGGCTCTGATTGCGGCTGCGGTGGGGTACTCCTATAGAGCGGTCCCTCCACTCCTGGTTTGCTAAGCAGTGATGAACAACTTGCTCGCTTCGGAACCAGTGATCCGGTTGTGGATGAGCGCGGGTGTATTTTGACCCGTTAGATGTTCGCCCAGGGTCCGGTTGTTGGGCACCGAGTAATGGCGCCAACCGGTAAGTGGTCTGCAGGGCTGCACGGAACTGTGCAGATCCCCCTCTCCTACTTTCCTCCCGACCACTTCTCTCTCCTTCCTCCTTCTTCTACATTCTCCTACACTCTACTCCTACACTCAGCCCACCAGGACCTTATTGGCCCTCTATGCTGATGGTGCATGTAGGGTATGGAGCTCTGATGTTAACCATGTCATTACTTAGTCAGAGGGTACTGCATCTTCAGTCTGGGATGCAATACCCTCCTGTGACGCACTCGTTGCGGGGCGCCACATTACCCATCCCAAATCATTTTATCAGTCATAATCACAAAATCTCTCAATTGAGGTTCCAAGTTATTGAACGAATACCCCTGGGTAGGAGAGGAGGGGACAGAGGTAGAAGGTTGAAAGAACGTGAAAGATTTTCGATATTCACCCTGAAAACACTTGAACCTTACGGACTTAACCATGAATACGAGATTCACATGTAATTATGATTATCTCTGTCCTTTTCCAATGTAATACCCATTTGACTATGACTCATATTGACATTGTATTAACATACTTGTTATGTATGACTATGTTTTGTATTTTGGGGATCATTGTTTACGGTGGCTGAACTAAGATCTAGCTTCACTATGACAATACTTAAAGCCTAACATTGTTCTCTTTCTCTCCCTACAGACCTTTCCCTCGTCATAGAATTTTTATCACAAAGAGCACTGCACCACTTTCTAGTGGCTTCTATAGCACCAGGAGCATGTTCACGTGTCCTTTTTCATAGCCAGATTGCACTGCGGGCAATAAACGAATGCCCACACTCTGCACTATCACTTCAACCCGTCTCCGGGCCTCACGCATGCGCAATCTTTTCAGGCGACGCTATGCGCATGCGCCGGCGTGAGTTCCACACACCGGATCCTGCGTTCCACCTGACAGGAAGCAGGAAGCCAGTGTGCGCACCGTGCGGCTTAAATAACCGAGGATGTAGTGTAGCGCTGCCACTCCACATCAGACAGCGACATAGAAGGTAATATACTGGACAGAGGTCCAGAGTACTAGATGGGGCACTGGGGGCACAAAGCATTGAAGGACGATGTTATATTACAGGTATTTACCTGGATGCCATTTCCCCACTTCACATTGCAAAAGGTAATAACACTTATGTATCTAGGACTGTGTGTCTTTCCTTTTCTGCAATCATAGCTAACATTGGGATTTTTTTTATATGCGTGTCTCTATTCACAACTAGATTGTAGCATGTAACTACCTTGACATAAGAAAGCATTCACTGATCTCAGGGAGACCAGTCCAAGAAAACACTAAAAGGGCCACTTAACATGGTGGTTATGGTGTTCTCCGCAAGGAGCCACCCCTTGGCTAGGTCCTTCCCTGAAGGGATATCTGGCTAGTCCTGTGTTTGAGACTCCTAACTGAGGCTCCACAGACTCTATTTGCATATTCATAATTCCCAGGGGGCAATGTGCCTAGGAATTCACTGTGTTTGAGCGCTTTAGCCGCCTGCCCGCAGTGTTTTCTTGAACTAGTCTCCCTGAGATCAGTGAATACTTTGTTTTGTTGGTCTACTAGGCCTTGCTTCCACCTAGCCAGAATCCTACTCCACACTGATGAGTGGCAACACCCCGAAACAGCTGTCTGTGGATGGATACATGGCCTTGGTATTCCCTTGTCATATCTCTATGCTTGTAAAAGAGCTGGATATTGACTAAAAGGGCCACTTAACATGGTGGTTATGGTGTTCTCCGCAAGGAGCCACCCCTTGGCTGGGTCCTTCCCTGGACGGATTTTTGGCTAGTCCTGTGTTTGAGACTCCTAACCGAGGCTCCACAGACTCTATTTGCATATACCTTGACATAAAAGTCATCTTAGTGGCCAGATATCCTGTTTTGCAGCTTAACAGGTATGATATGTTCAGTGAGCATATACCGTATACATAGAGGATTCAATAATATCAGCACGTTTCTCCTGTTTTTTTACAGGCACATCTATAATCACTAACACACTTGGTGATTATTCTACAATTAAGGAAAGTTTATAACAGCTCTGGGTACTTATATAATTTTTCTTGTTTTGTCCTTTTTTCACTATATCCAAGACAATGCACTGCCACCTAGAGGCCCTAACCTAATAAATGATTTCACTATATAGTGTTTACCTTTAACAGAAGGTTTGGTTGCCTTTGCTTTATTTTTAATCAGAATGTATTTAGTTATGAAGTTATTTTCAATATTATATACAGTCATGGCCAAATGTTTTGAGAATGACACCAAAATTATATTTCCACATGATCTGCTGCCCTCTGGTTTTTATTTGTGTTTGTCTGATGTTTATATCACATACAGAAATATAATTGCAATCATATTATGAGTACCAAAAGGTTATATTGACAGTTAGAATGAGTTAATGCAGCAAGTCAATATTTGCAGTGTTGACCCTTCTTCTTCAGGACCTCTGCAATTCTCCCTGGCATGCTCTCAATCAACTTCTGGACCAAATCCTGACTGATAGCAGTCCATTCTTGCATAATCAATGTTTGCATTTTGGCAAAATTTGTTGGTTTTTGTTTGTCCACCCGTCTCTTCATGATTGACCACAAGTTCTCAATGGGATTAAGATCTGGGGAGTTTCCAGGCCATGGACCCAAAATCTCTATGTTTTGTTCCCTGAGCCATTTAGTTGTTACCTTTGCTTTATGGCAAGGTGCTCCATCATGCTGGAAAAGGCATTGTTGGGCGCCAAACTGCTCTTGGACGGTTGGGAGAAATTGCTCTTGGAGGAAATTCTGGTACCATTCTTTATTAATGGCTGTGTTTTTAGGCAAGACTGTGAGTGAGCTGATTCCCTTGGCTGAGAAACAACCCCACACATGAATGGTTTCAGGATGCTTTACAGTTGGCATGAGACAAGACTGGTGGTAGCGCTCACCTCTTCTTCTCCGAATAAGCTGTTTTCCAGATGTCCCAAACAATCGAAAAGGGGATTCATCAGAGAAAATGACTTTACCTCAGTCCTCAGCAGTCCACTCCCTGTACCTTTTGCAGAATATCAGTCGGTCCCTGATGTTTTTTCTGGAGAGAAGTGGCTTCTTTGCTGCCCTCCTTGAATCCAGGCCTTGCTCAAAGAATCTCCGCCTCACAGTGCGTGCAGAAGCACTCACACCAGCCTGCTGCCTTTCCTTAGCAAGCTCGGCACTGCTGGTAGTCCGATCGCACAGCTGAAACAGTTGTAAGATACGGTCCTGGTGCTTGCTGGTCTTTCTTGGGCGCCCTGGAGCCTTTTTGACAAAAAATGGAAGCTCTCTCCTTGAAGTTCTTGATGATGCGATAGATTGTTGACTGAGGTGCAATCTTTCTAGCTGCGATACTCTTCCCTGTTAGGCCATTTTTGTGCAGTGCAATGATGGCTGCACGTGTTTCTTTAGAGATAACCATGGTTAACTGAAGAGAAACAATGATACCAAGCACCAGCCTCCTTTTATGTGTCCAGTGGTGTCATTCTTACTTAAACATGTCTGATTGGTCGCCAGCCCTGTCCTCATCAACACCCACACCTGTGTTAATGGAACATTCACTAAAACGATGATAGTTGCTCCTTTTAAGGCAGGACTGCAATGATGTTGAAATGTGTTTTGGGGGTTAAAGTTCTTTTTCTAGGCAAATATTGACTTAGCAAGTAATTGCTGTTAAGCTGATCCCTCTTTATGACATTCTGGAGTGTATGCAAATTGCCATTAGAAAAACTGAAGCAGTAGACTTTGTTAAAATAAATTTTTGTATCATTCTCAAAACTTTTGGCCATGACTGCATACAGCTCGGCTAGATGGTGCTGTAATCCTTGTCCCTCTATTTGTATTTTCCTTAACTGAGGACTATAGAGATTGTGTATATTACCATGTATGACACTATGTATTATTGATTTTTGTTCTTTTATGCTTTGTTTCATATATTCTGAACCAGTCTGCTTAACCCCTGATGAAGACCGGAGGGGTTGAAACGTGGGGTGCAGGACAACTCTGTTTATAAAACTTTTTTCTGTTGTATGAGAAACACGATTTTATACATGAGTAAAAGGACACGAAAAGAATCCTTTCTCGTTCACTAAATTTAAAGAGTGTGCCAGGTCATTTATATTTGAATAAAAAAGAAAGACTTAAAATGCTGTGGATTTAAAGAATGTTGCAGTCCTCAATTTCAGTCAGGAAAAAAAAAAAATCAAGTGTGCTTGAGATTTCTGAAATCTCATAGCTTTTGCTGTTATAGAAAAAATGGAGAAAAAGAAACTCTAAATTTAAAGTATCCTTAAGTTAAAGTAGCATTCGCATAAAGGTTTTTTATCCTCTTAATATATTGCTGTCATCTTAATATATAGCACTGTGTACTTAAAATTGCTTATTTTGCCTTTCTACTCCTATAATTATTTCCTTGCCCATTAGATCTGTGACATCATGTGACTAACGCCCCCATCACATAGCGAGATCGCTGTTGCGTCACAGGTTTTGTGACGCAACAGCGACCTCACCAACGATCTCGCTATGTTTGACACGTAGCAGCGATTGGGCCCCCGCTGTGACATCGCAGATCGTGTCGGAATGGCCTGGACCATTTTTTGATCGTCGGGTTCCCGCTGGGCAGCATGCATAGATGTGTTTGATGGCTTAACAACGGCCTCGTTGGCGACTCAGAACTCAGCCATTTAGGTCTGAGTTGTCAGAGTAGCTGTAGTGAGACATGGTCCCAAACGACTGCCGAGGTCATTATATGGGTCGTCGTATCATTGCTGCGTCGTTCAGTAGATCTGACTGTTTGACATCTCACCAGCGACCACGTAGCGACGCTCCAGCGATCCTTACCAGATCGAATCGTTGTTGGGATCGCTGGAACGTCACCAAGGGTGACGGGACCCTAAAAATATATTAGCTGAATCCTTATGTAGAAACAGGAAGTCTCTTTTTCTTGGATGAGTCATCCTTGCAAAGTACCCACATGCACCTGTCTGCACCAGTCCTGCTGCCATACTGTCATACCAGTCCTCCTGCCGTGCTCTCTGAGCCAGCCAGTTCCAGCCTTACTGCCATTCCCACTGCATAGTCTGAACCAGCCCTGCTGTCGTTTTTGCTGTACTTGCATCCAGCCGTCCAGGCTGCACTTACCCAGAGACTGTACCTGCCTGCATCCAGACCTCCAAGCAGCATCTAACAAGAGTACCCCTGCCTGTATCCTTCACCCATGGGGCCAGCTGTTGAGTTGCATCAGGTGGCTACCTACTAGCATAAGCCTAACTTTTCCATGTGAGGCTCTAGAGAAGATTCGGTAGCCACTTAGGCATGCTAGTCCAGATCGAGATCAGTGCCGTAATCCAGTGTGTAAATTCCTGGACGCTTGCCCCGATGAGGGTTACAAAAATAGGGCTTTAACCCCAAATTTTCATTTTTACAATTCGTTACTGTCAAAAAGCAGCCCTCTGCCACCCCCAATTGTCCAGGCAATTGCACACTTGACTGACTATCAACTAGCTGTAGCTGTTCAACTTTTAGGCCGTTTATTGAGGAGCTCGCTGTGAGGGTATTCTATATATATCATTGGTTCCAGCACACAAAATATATGAACAGTGGTGTGAAAAAACTGTTTGCCCCCTTCCTAATTTATTATTCTTTTGCATGTATGTCAATCTTAAATGTTTCAGATCATCAAACAAATTTAAATATTAGACAAAGATAACACAAACATAGAATGCAGTTTATAAATGATGCACATCAAGAGGATCAGTGGCACTCATTGGTGTAAAATCACTTATTGTGAGACAGTGACCAGGATGATCTGTGACGGCCGGTATGTGTCTCCCAGGTTGTGCTCCCTCCATGTATAGAAAGCACTCCACTCCAGGTTCATAGAGGATTCCCCAGAGGTAGACATGGGGTTAAAAGCTAGGCAGGAACACAGGGTGTGGTTCTCTGAGTGGAGCTTCGTTCTGAGGGAAGACAGATGAGGCTAGTGAGCGGCCAGGTCAGGAGAGTGCAGAGGTTGTGTGCTGATACAACACAGCCTAGCCCAGAGGGCTTGATCTCGGCGAGACCTGGACCGGAGAGACCCCTGTGATAAGGGTTCGTGTGCCAATGTGCTGGTTGTATGAAGTATATCCGGCTGCGTCCCGGAACCCGGAGGTTTGTGCATAAGAGGAACTGTATCAATAAACGGTGTGCTGTGTGAACTGTGCCTGGGTCCCTGCCTTCTGTTGTGCCAATCAACATCGCTACCTCACATATGGTGAGAATGCGGGCATGGCAGCCCAGTGAGGTGTAGCAACCTGGTCGCCAGTGGCAGCGACTTGGAGAAACTTAACCCGGCATACCCAGTAGCACATGTCTGTGATCCAACCAGCTAAGCTCTGGTATACCCCTGCTGCAACCATGGAGGACATTCTGAAACAGTTGGCTCAGGCTAATATGAAGCAGCAACAGACCAATGCACACCAGCTCCAGTCGTTGGACCGTCAGCAGCAGCAGAAGCATCAGGCCCAACAGGAGACAAATCAGCTCTTGATTCGACAGCTGCACCTCCTGACCGCGGGACTCCGGGACCGGCCAGCGGCTTCATCCCCGAGACTAGGCGAGGAGTACAGCATCAAGACTGCGGCAAGGCGAGCGTTGCAAAAGATGACCCTGGGGACGATGTGGTAGCTTTCCTGACTGTGTTTGAGCGGGAGGCCGTGAGGGAGAGACTGCCGACCGGCCAGTGGGCCGAAGTATTGGCGCCCCATCTGATTGGGGAGTCCCAAAAAGTGTATCTGGACCTCTGTACCGAGGCCGCCCTGGATTATGGAGCCTTGAAGGGTGAAATCCTTGCTCGTTTAGGGGTGACCACATACGTACGAGCTCGGTGGGTAAACCAGTGGTTTTTTGAGGAAGCCAAACCTGTACGCTCCCAGGCTTTTGATTTATTGCATGTAGTGAAAAAGTGTTTGCAGCCTGAGATTCTGAGATACTGAGTCCTGCGCAAATGGTGGAGAGGGTGGTCGTCGACCGCTTTGTGCGCACTCTTCCCGCCCCTATACAAAGGTGGGTGGGACAAGGCGACCCAAGTACTCTGGATCAATTAGTGTGCCTGGTGGAGCGACATGTGGCTACGCAGGACTTGATACGGGACATTGGGACTTTGCGTGCCACCCGGCGGCCGACCTCCTCCAAACCCCCTGCCAAGGATCCCTCGCCGGAACCTGTGCAGGAGACCGCACCGGTCCAGCAGGAGTCCTCTCCAGACGCTCCCGGGGTCCGGAAAGGCCTGTAGCCTAAAAGACAACCTGTTAGGGGAGTTTTCTTTCCCTATTAGATGTTGGTGCTGCCAGCGGGTTGGACATTTGGGAGCCCAATGTCCACTCACCATGGAGCCCATGGATTGCGGGTATCCTCGGCGGGGGTCAATGTATGCTCAGACGGTGTGTACAGCCGGTCTTATTACTCCAGGGACTGACCTGCATTTATGCTAAGTACAGATTAACGGATGCCCGGTGACAGGCTAGTTGGATTCAGGAAGCTTAGTGACCCTCGTGCGGACAGCCCTAATCACTGGGGTGAAGGACACCGGGCGTACCGTGGGGGTGTTGTGCATACATGGGGACCTCTGAGACTACCCTATGGGGGTGGTCACCATCACGACTCCGTGTGGACAGATACAGCATGAAGTGGAACTGATGACTAACCTTCCCTATGACGTGATCTTGGGGAGGGATCTGCCTTTTCTCTGGGCTCTATACAAAGGACCCTCCGAGACCCCTCAGGTCAAGGATGGTCCAGGGCCTGAGCCCGATGATCCCGAGTCCGGGACACCTGCCGTAGGGGTCGCCACGGAAGGGACAGAGTGTGACCCCGATAGGTCGTCCCTAGAGGTAATGGCAGGTGAGCTAAGGATAGATGAGCCAATCACGGTGTTGGAGTCATCACCAGGTACTTTCGGGACGGCCCAACTCCAGGATCCTACGTTAGTACACGCCCGGAATCGGGTGATCAAAATCGATGGGGTGGCACAGGTGCCAGGTGCCCAGGTAAGGTACCTCCATTTCTCCCTCAAACAGGATTTACTTTACCAAGTGGATAATATACGAACACCAAGCATCCAAGGTAGGTTGTTTATCTGCAACCAATAGTGCTAAATGGTATTCAAAGCAAAAGATCGAGTTAACCCTATCGATAACTTCGGAGAGAGAGGGAGGAACCGAGGACTTCCATTTTGCCGCAAGGCACAATCTGGCAGCTATTAATATGTAAGTTGGTGTCTTACGGACCTCTGGAGGGAAGATTCCCAAATCAAGGTGCAAGATTGCCATCTGTGGAGTTAATGAAATAGAAGTACCCAGCACCGATCCAATCAGACAAGAGATCAAATGCCGGAAGGGGGAAATCTTGGGGCACAGCCACCACATGTGTGCGAGGTCTCCCTGACCCCCACATAGTCTCCAACAGAACGGCGAGCTATGTTCATTCATTTTAGCCAGCCTAGTTGGGGGAAGATACCACCTCAGATGAATTTACTTTAGGTTTTCTATGTGAGTTATACATCTAGTGGAGCGGGATAAAGAACTGATAGCGTCCTCCCAGTCCTCTCCACAAGAGGTAAAGTTCAAATCTCTCTCCCATCTCAGCCTGTAGTCTAAATTCAAGGGGCAGGACAACTGTAGTAAAGCTGCATAAATTGCAGAGAAGCCTTTTATTCTGTGGGGGTCTGACAAAATCTGAAAAGGAGAAGGGGAAGGCAGAAGCTGGTGTAGACGATGACGGCATGCATTCGCTGTCAGGAAATACCTAATTTGTAAAAATTGTAAGAAAGCATGTTTGAGTGTGGGGGCTCTCACTATCAGGTCATCAAACGAGGCCAGTTTTCCGTCAGAGATCAAGTCACTCAGGTGCTCCACCCCTGCCCTGTTCCAAAGACCCACATCTAGAGAAGGGATATGTAGTTGTAGAGCAGAGAAAGGAATGACCGAAATGGGTAATGTAGTCCAACCCTTCGGGGCCCACCTCCAACTATGTAGAAGGGCCTGAGACGTGCTTAACAGCAGAACTCTCTTCAACACACACAGGGACTCCGCAGCCAAGACCCGACGTAAATCTCCAACCCCCAAAATGTGGGTTTCAATTTGGACCCATCCCAACTGGTTCAGATGGTCAGCTGAGTTCCACCACTTCTTGGCCTCCTCCAGGATCACCGCCCTGTAATAGGTTTTTAAATCCGGCACTCCCATCCCTCCTTTTTTCAATTGGAGATACATCACAGCCCTGGAAATTCTGGGACATTTCTTTGCCCAAATATAGGAGTTAGCTATGTTCTGTAGCTTCGTTATTAGTTTATTAGGGATAGAGAGTGGTAGACAGCGGAAGCAGTATAAAATTTTGAGTAACAAAAGCATTTTAAAGGCATGAATTCTTGCCAACCATGACAGTTCATGGATGGAGTGCTTATCCAGGCTGTGCTGAAGATTTTTCTTGAGGGATTCAATGTTCATGGCAGCGATCGAGGAGGAGGAACATAAGGTTATTCCCAAATAGGGAATACCCCATGAAGACCACTGAAAAGGGAAAGAGGATGCCAGCTGAGCTGAAAGACGAGGAGGGACTCTAATCGGATACACAACTGATTTTGTGGCATTAAGTTTGTAGTAAGATACTTGGGCGAATGATGTGAGGTTAGTTGCTGCAGGAAATAATGATATCATCAGCATACAAACCAATTTTATGATCTTTGTTACCAACTAGTATCCCCGAGATCCGTTAGTCAGATCGAATAGCGACTGCCAGCGGTTCCAACACTAGGGCAAATACCACTGGGGAGAGAGGGCAACCCTGCCAGGTACCATTAGTTATCAGAAATCTTCGAGACAAGAATCCAGAGGAGAGGACCCTAGCATTGGGATTAGAATATAAACTGAGTATTGCTGACAGAATACGGCCATAAAACCCAAACCTCTGCAGCACAGATTGGAGTTATCCCCAGTGCACCCTATCAAACGCCTTCTCAGCTTCTAGACACGAGCGCACTGGGGACACCCCTCAACTCAGCTATCATCCTCCTGGAGCTGTCTTTTGCCTGTCTCCCAGCCACAAAACAAACCTGATCCGGGTCCACCAACAAGGGAAGTATGCGAGATAATCTGTTAGCTAGAATTTTGGAATAGATCTTTAGGTCGCAATTTAAAAGTGAAATTGGTCTATAATTTCCTGGGGAGTCGAGAACCTTCCCGGGTTTAGGTGGTGATAGTAGCCTCCAACACATTTGATGAAATGGACCATGACGATTGCCAATATTGAAAAGCACGGAGCAGATAAGGGGCTAGCTGGGTTGAAAAAGATTTATAATATATGTTTGGGAAGCCAACAGGTCCCCGGTGTTCGAATTCGATTCGATTCGTCGAATCGACGGGGTGTTCGACGAATGTTCGTCGAATGCTCGACGAACACCGTCGAACACCCCGGAAAACGAACAAACCGGGCCTGTGGGGCATTTTCACTTCCACAATGTATATACATACATTGTGGAAGTGAAAAAAAGTGAAAGAAAGTGTTAAAAATAAAAAAATAATCAATGCTCACCTATCCGCGGTCCACCGAAGCCTCCGGCAAGGTCCTGCGGCTTCTAGGACCTGTGGTGACGTCATGTTCTCGCGCGAACTCCGGTCATGTGGACCGCGGACAGGTGAGCATTGATTATTTTTTTATTTTTAACACTTATTAGCTGTTTATTTTGGCCGAAAATGCGGCAGATGCGGTTTTCTGACCGCATCTGCCGCATTTTCGAACCAAAATCGAACATGTTCAATATTCGCCGAATTTGAACCAAATTGTTCGAATTTGGCGAATGACTCGAATAGCGCCAAAATCAACTCGAATTTGAGATTGGCGAACTATTCGAATTGAACATCGCTCATCTCTAGTCCCGGGCAGAATGCATCTTAGTGGAAGCTATAACCCTAGCTATCTCCATAGTGGTTCAGCTCAGCAAGGTGCTCCTCTGACACTGATGGAAGTTGCAACGTATTTAAAAATTGTTCAATCAATGTCGGGTCTGGCTGCGGAGTATCCCTATCATATATCAAATTGTAGAGGTCTGCATAGAATTGAGCAAACACATCCACAATTTCTGCGGGATTTCTCACAGTTTTCCCGTCCGCCGTTTTCATAGAGTCTATCATCATACCCACAGAACGTTTCTTGATTCTCCTAGCTAACACATGCTCCAGCTCTATCACCCTCCTCATAGTGAGTAATTTTCAGGCGTCTCAGTCCCCTTTCGTATTGCTGTAACATAAATGCTCTCAACCGATGACGGCCCTGAAAGATCTGAGTAGTCAAGTGGGGCGCAGGGTCTGATTTATTAAGAGTCTCTAATTGACTCAACTGGAGAATCAAGTCCGACCTAAGCCTGTCCCGAGATCGCTTTAGTTGGCAGGATTTCTGTATGAAAAGTCCCCTCAGAACTGCCTTATGAGACACCCAGAGTGTCTCATCTGAGACTTCTCCATTATTATTCAAAGCAAAGTATTCAGTCAAAGTCTGAGCAAATGACGTCAGGACACGCCGATCGGACAAGAGACTCATGTTCATCCTCCAAGGATGAGCAGGGCACCCCCCACCTCCAAGCCGGAGCTCCAAAGCTACCGGCGCATGATCCGACCACGTGATCAGATCCACCTCCGCCCCACCCCAGGACACCAAGGTGTTAACATTTACCAGAAAATAATCGATTCTGGAGTACATTCCGTGTCTATGGGAGAGGAAAGAATAATCACGCTCTGAAGCATGGAGGTAGCGCCACACATCATGGAGTCCGAACTCACGGTATAAAGGGCCCCGCTCCCTTCCTCACCTGAGAGCGGGAGAGGAGTAATCCAGCCGACAATCTGGGACTATATTGAAGTCTCCACAGATTATGCACAGACCCTGCGTCTCCCTCTGCACCAACTCAAAAAATGATCTCAGAAACTTAATCTGGCCCTCATTAGGTCCATACACATTGGCCAGAGACATTGTCTTTCCTCCCACAGAACAAAACAAAATAATATAGCGGCCTGCTGGATCCGTTATGACTCTGTTCAATTGAAATTGAACAGAGTTACTGATTAAAATGCAGACTCCCGCCTTTTTTGCTGAGTTATTGGCGAAAAACCTATGAAAATAGAGTTTGTGATGTAGCCTCTTATTATCATCTTCCAAGAGATGAGACTCCTGGACACACAAAATGTCGGCCTTAGCGTGGCGGGCCTCTCTCCATAAAAAAGACCGTTTCATAGGCGAATTCAGCCCTTTCACATTAAGTGTAAGTATCCGCACACTCATGCTAGGAATACAGCCCAGTAGCCTATTTGGGTGAGACGATGATAAACCAGAAGGTCAGATGACCAGGAAATGGATAAGAAAGAAGAAGGAAAGAGGGAAGAGGGTAGGAAGAGGTAAGAGAGAAGAGAAAGGAAAGGTAGAGCAAAGGAACAACAATACAAACACAAATGTAAGCGATACTTTCGTCGGTACACACCGTCTCCGGGTGGGGGGACCACCGACTCCCAACCGCACTAAAGTGCGACAAAGAGTCTGACCAAATTTAGATGTAAGATTGGTCTATCAAAGACAAATCTGTCTCACAGCAATCCAAGAAACAACAAGATATCCCAAACCGCTCTAGAGCCACCGGAGTCACATCATGTCACAGCCCTTAGTACTATAACATAGTAACATAGTTTTTAAGGTTGAAGGAAAACTTTAAGTCCATCTAGTTCAACCCATAGCCTAACATGTTGATCCAGAGGAAGGCAAAAAAAAACCCATGTGGCAACACTAAGCTCCACATTGGGGGAAAAAATTCCTTCCTGACTCCAGATATGGCAATCAGACTAATTCCCTGGATCAACGCCCTATCAAAGAATCTAGTATATATAACTGGTAATATTATAGTTTTCAAGAAAGGCATCCAGGCCCTTCTTAAATGTTAGTAGTGAGTCACTCATTACAACAGCATGTGGCAGAGAGTTCCATAGTCTCACTGCCCTTACAGTAAAGAATCCGCGTCTGTGATTATGATTAAACCTTCTTTCCTCCAGACGTAGAGGATGCCCCCTTGTCCCAGTCTCAGGCCTATGAATAAAGAGATCATTAGAAAGGCCTCTGTACTGCCCCCTCATATATTTTTAAATTATTATAAGATCACCCCTAAGCCTTCGTTTTTCCAAGCTAAATAACCCCAAGTTTAATAACCTGTCTTGGTATTGCAGACCCCTTAGTCCTCTAATGACTTTTGTCGCTCTTCTCTGGACCCGCTCTAGTTCAGCTATGTCTTTCTTATACACCGGAGACCAGAATTGTACACAGTATTCTAAGTGTGGTTGCACTAGTGACTTGTATAGAGGTAAAATTATGTTCTCCTCATGAGCATCTATGCCTCTTTTAATGCATCCCATTATTTTATTTGCCTTTGCAGCAGCTGCCTGACACTGGCCACTAAATGTGAGTTTGTCATCTACCCATACACCCAGGTCTTTTTCAGTGACAGTTTTACCCAGTGTTTTACAATTAAGCACATAATTATACCTTTTGTTTCCTCTGCCCAAGTGCATGACTTTACATTTATCCCCATTAAAGCGCATTTGCCATTTAGCAGCCCAAGCTTCTAGTTTACATAAATCCTCCTGTAATATAAAATTGTCCTCGTCTGTATTGATTACCCTGCAGAGTTTAGTGTCATCTGCAAATATTGAGATTCTACTCTGTATGCCCCCTACAAGGTCATTAATAAATATATTAAATAGAAGCGGGCCCAACACTGACCCCTGTGGTACCCCCACTGTTAACTGTGACCCATTCTGAGTGTGTTCCATTAATAACCACCCTTTGTTTCCTATCACTAAGCCAGTTCTTAACCCACTTACACATATTTTCCCCTATCCCCATTGCCCTCATTTTATGTATCAACATTTTGTGTGGCACCGTATCAAAAGCTTTTGAAAAGTCCATATACACCACATCCACTACATTTCCTTGGTCCAGTCCAGAACTTACTTCTTCATAGAAGCTTATCAGATTAGGTTGACAGGAACGGTCCCTCGTAAAACCATGTTGATAATGGGTCATGAGGTTATTTTTGTTCAGATACTCCAGTATAGCATCTCTTAGAAAACCCTCTAGGATTTTACCCACAGTAGAGGTTAAGCTTACTGGCCTATAATTTCCAAGTTCAGTTTTTGTCCCCTTTTTGAATATTGGCACCACATTTGCTATACGCCAGTCCTGTGGTACAGACCCTGTTATTATGGAATCTTTAAATATTAAAAATAATGGTCTATCTATGACAGTACTTAATTCCTGCAGCACTCTGGGGTGTATCCCATCCGGGCCCGGTGATTTGTCAATTTTAGTGATTTTTAGACGATGCCGTACTTCCTCTTGGGTTAAGCAGGTGACATTTAATTGAGACTTTTTGTTATCACTGATCATATTGTCTGTCATGGATTTTCTTGTGTAAATACTGTTGAAAAAAAGTCATTTAGCATATTGGCTTTTTCCTCATCTTCATATCCTGGGCTCAGCCACAAGAGGCGCCCTCCTTGGGAGTATGTCCGTCCTTGCCGTGAGGGTCAGCCCTGGGGAGGACGAGTTGCTGGAGCGATGAAAGTTCCATTCTTTAAAGGGAACCAACCACCCCAAATGACCCCCCGGACTGTTAATATGTGTCCCTACACCCAGCACACACATTTGGGGCAATCGTTTTTGCTAAAAAAAACTGTTTAGTAGAAGCTAAGATATATGTTTATAAAGTTAAATAAATGGAGACGGATGGGTGTTACCTCGCTTTGTCCACGTGCAGTGCTCGTGCCTGTGATCCTCCTCTCCCCCCTCCCCTCTCAATCTCTAAGAGCCTGGCCGCGTCATGAAAGGGGCGGGGCTAAATCGCGGCGAGCCCCGCCCCCTTGCATGGCGCGATTTAGCCCCGCCCCTTTCATGACGCGGCCAGGCTCTTAGAAATTGAGAGGGGAGGGGGGAGAGGAGGATCACAGGCACGAGCACTGCACGTGGACAAAGCGAGGTAACACCCATCCGTCTCCATTTATTTAACTTTATAAACATATATCTTAGCTTCTACTAAACAGTTTTATTTAGCAAAAACGATTGCCCCAAATGTGTGTTCTGGGTGTAGGGACACATATTAACAGTCCGGGGGGGTCATTTGGGATGGTTGGTTCCCTTTAAATGCTTAGCCAAGTTTGGAGGGAGAGGAGAAGGACTGCCTGGAGCCTTGGTATCGAAAGTTTAATCGAACTGGGGACCCCCAGTTATACGGATACCTCTATCCCTCAATACCCGGCAGTATGGAGCGAATTCATGCCTCCTGTCTAAGTTCCCGGGCGACAAGTCTGGGTAAACGGCTAGATTTTTAAAGGCAGTGAACGGACGCTTCAAGAACTACTGACTGATTTCACACTCACCCTGTTTTCCATTCCCTGTTGTGTGGTGCACAACAGTTCCAGGTGACTGTATCCCTGATTAACCCTTATTCTTTGTGTGGGATCAGCGTGGCGCAACCTTTAGTTGCATCAGGAAGTTGTGGCTTACGCCTCATAGCTTGGAGTAATAAGTTTCTCGTTTTTGGAAGTGTGAAAGACACCAGTACATCCCTAGGGACATCCCTTCCCAGGTGGGCTGGTTTAGGCACTCTATATGTTTTATGCATAGACAAATCAATAAGTGAAGCATCAGAGAGAACTATGTGCAGAAAGTCCATAAATACAGCCTGTGTGTCCTCCCTCTCTCCAGCCTCTGTTAACCCTCTGATCTTCACATTTGCGAATTTGCAGATTTTATCTTCTAAATCACACATTCTGGACTTAAGGGAATGAACAAGATGGCGTAGGTGTTTGGGCTCAGTAACATACTCAGCCATTTTGCTTTCATGTGCCCCATTCTGTCACTCAGTGCCGCCATGTCCTCCCTCAGATCATACAACAGCCACCTCAGGTCATCTTGCAGAGATTTACGTAGTGTGCCCAGTAAAAGCTTCAGACACCCCAGTGTCACAGGGGCATCGTCCTCCAAACTGTCAGCTGCTCCCAATGTGCTGCGGGGAGAGTGAGGCGAGGGAGGAGAGTGGCATGCTGTCACAGCCGCTGGCGCCATTTTAGCACAGCGCGATGGCTGCTTCTCTGCAGAGAAAAAGTATATTACCGTTTGGGCAGTGTCCCGGCGGCGAGATGAGGTCCTCGGAATCGTGGAGTGAGGGTGCAGCAGCAGATACAGCACTGGGTCACCAGGTAAACTGTGGAAGCCGGTATTTGCCATTTTTTAGGGCTAAAACAGAGGAGCGCCTTCCTTATGCGCCCTGCTCCATCGGCTGCAGGACTTCCCCCCATTTTCACCCTTTTATCGTGAGGGCAGCGCCTCACTTTACAGTTGAACTTCCGGATATCATCTCCTATACATTGCTACTGCACATGCCTTCACCATTTTTTTCACCTTCTTTTCCAGCACAATATTTTACCAAACATTACTATTTTCCCACAGTGCCGACAATTTGTCAGACATTTTGGTATTTTGCCTCTTTGCATAGATTTTTTTCTCTAATTGTATAGTGTAGTCCGCCTGTTGTATAAACTCCCCTCTGGCAGGAGGGTCCTCCCTAATCCAACATCTGGCTATCAGCTTCCTAGCCATGTATAATAGTCTTGGTATTGCTATCTTTCTCATATTTTCAATTTGTATTTCTTCCACATAGCCTAAATCACAAACCAGTGGGTCTCTAGGAATACTGCATCTATATTTCCCTTAGATATAATTTATTAACGTAATACAGAATGACAGCAACCTTAGGCTTGCGACATCATGTGCAGAATCCCAGCTCCCTCACTAGTGCACCTAGGAAAATTTGACTTAGGTCTCACCCCTGATCTAGGGATCTGTAGGTTCCGTGAATCGTAAATAGCTGAAACAGACTACCTGGTTCACTCAATGATAATTTTGGTATGTATTCCAGATTAGACTCCCACTTGACCTCTTCTATAGTGCCCAGTACTTCCTCCGACTTTCCTTTTGCCCATATTGGATGTTTTAACAAGAATGTGTGTAAGATGTCACTATATATACTGAAAATAACCGCTTTCATGTTCCCTTCCATACAAATATAGTCAATCAATATATCCTTCTGTATCTTCACCGCAGCCACTTTACTTTGCTGCTTGAACGCGTGTCTGACCTGTAAGTACTGAAACCTACTTGAGTTCAGTAAGAGAAATTAATCTCGTAATTTTTCCAGTGTCTTAAGCTTCTGGTTAACCAGTAACAGATATATACATATATATATATATATATATATATATATTGTGAGGCACCGCCGGCATGATCCTCATGGCCGGGGTACATCACATGTAGGATCAGAGGATGATCCTGTGCACACTGGCCGGTTTTCCTGTGATGATAATACTGTGTGAACCAACCTGAACACAATGAGGTTGCAAGAGCCTAATGAGCGGCAGTGAGAGTGAGAGGAGATCGAGGAGTCCATGAGGAATAGGATGTGAGGAGTGAGTGCTGACAACCCGGAACACAGGGGGTTAACCTGAGCTGTGTGGAAGCTGATGATTAGCAGCTGAGGGGGTGTGTCCATGTGGGAGTGGCTGGCACGATAAGAGCCGGCCACCTGAGTGATAGATTCATTCATGCTGGAGGCTGAGAGAGATTGATCCTGAGAGAGATTACCAGCCTGTGATTGAGATGGAAGCTGAGACCAGCCCAGTGCAGAGCAGTCCAGAGGCTGTGTGAATGAAGGGAGCATGCTAGCTCCAGGCCGGTGCCAAGGTCCGTGGTCGTGATAGCACCTGGTGGGGAAGCCGTGGCTGAACCCGGTGGAGACTGGTCCGGGCGTGGAGGGAACCACGTCCGGGAAAGGAGCCTTGGGGGACGCTTGGTGGACCCGTTACAGGTAGCGAGACCCGGATCCGTGCCCGCTAAGACAGCGGTTCCCGTGTAACGGAGTGAGCCGTGTGTGAGCAATGCCAGGCGGGCATAGACCGCCTTTGGGTCCGAGTCAGAGTACTCCGTTAAGGGACCCGATGAACTATGTGTATGAGGGCGTAAGTAATGGCCCTGAATGAGAGATGATGACCTATGTAAGATCCATGTATAATCATGTGGAGAGACAGTGACCCAGCTGGTATGGATGATGTTGGAGGCGTTCCGTCCTTGGGACGAGAGGGAGGCTTGCCCTGCTGCTTGCAGAGGGTACCCGTCCCTCAACCACGACCTCTAATGGGTGTGAGTGTGCCTGTGGTGCCAGAGACAGGGGTAAGAGGGCTCCTAGTAGGTATCGGATGTGGTTCCCGTGTACTATGGTTTGCCAATCCCTGTAATGGGCCATGGAGGGGCCACAGTCCATGGATGTGGGCTGTGAGCAGGTGTGTGATCCATGGACGTTTGAATGATGGATCACATACGGTGTGTAAGGACCCGGTCAGGCAGGATTCCTGACTACGGGTGAGTGTTGAGTCATCATGCTGGGGGACTAAAGCCAGGCGGCAGGTACCTCCATTGGGACCCACAGGGCCCGTTGAGGCGTATGTAACGAAGGTCAGAAGCAGGGGTTAGAAGGGCTCCCGTACTGGGTAACGCGTGGTTAGGCCGGAGGCCGCAGCCCCACGGGTTACTAGGGTTTGCCAATCCCTGTTATGAACCCGGAAGGGTCATCATCGTACTGTAACTTATGTATAGTGTAAGTAGGCCGGAGGCCGTAGCCACCATGGGAGCTGTTAGTAGAGCTCCAATGGGGACAGAGATGGTTACAGGTCCCGGGTTACTATAAAACGTTATGTGCAATATAAGTGTTATGTGATGTTAAATGTAAATGTATGGTGTATTTATGTAAAGTGTTGTTAATCAATGGGATATGTGTCAAACATGCTACCCGGGTTATGTGATTAATATGTGAAAATAAACGGGTAGACATTGGTTAACCTTATAAACACGTGTTCTTGTCATTTTGCAAGCGGGTTCCCCGGTTGCTACCTCACATATGGTGGAGAATGCGGGCAAGGTTGCCCGGTGAGGAATGCACCCCAGTTACAAAGGGGGGTTGGTACAGCCGAGGGCTGTGGTGCCGGAGCACCTTATATGGACAATTGTGTTGGTGCACTTTAAATGGACTTGGTTGCTATGGGCAACCGCACGACGCACCCTAGCCTCTTGCCGGTGACCTGGCGAGGTCACGAAGACGTCGTACTCAAAGTATCGGGCGGCCCTAGGGGTCCCGAAGTCAAAGTCGGCGTGATCAAGGCTCCGGTGGCCCGAGGGGTCACGAAGTTGCCAAGACAGCGCCACATCCGGATTCTATGAACTGTGTTTGCCCCTGCTGGTTTAAGCAAGGAGGGGGGAGGTTGGACAGGAGTCACAGGTATACAAACCGGGAGCGGTGCCACAAGGTGTTGTGTGGTGGCCCGGCTCCTATGGCAGTGTGTTCATCCCCCACTGGTCTGAACAAGGAGGGGGGAGGTTAGGACACGGTTTACCGGTGTCCTAGGTGTACAAGCCGGCAGTGTGTGTGATCCTTATTCACAAGCCAGGAGCGACGCTGTCACCCGACTTGTCAGGGCCGTGTGTTTAACCCCTACCCACGGGTGTAAACAAGGAGGGGGGTATGTGAGGCACCGCCGGCATGATCCTCATGGCCGGGGTACATCACATGTAGGATCAGAGGATGATCCTGTGCACACTGGCCGGTTTTCCTGTGATGATAATACTGTGTGAACCAACCTGAACACAATGAGGTTGCAAGAGCCTAATGAGCGGCAGTGAGAGTGAGAGGAGATCGAGGAGTCCATGAGGAATAGGATGTGAGGAGTGAGTGCTGACAACCCGGAACACAGGGGTTAACCTGAGCTGTGTGGAAGCTGATGATTAGCAGCTGAGGGGGTGTGTCCATGTGGGAGTGGCTGGCACGATAAGAGCCGGCCACCTGAGTGATAGATTCATTCATGCTGGAGGCTGAGAGAGATTGATCCTGAGAGAGATTACCAGCCTGTGATTGAGATGGAAGCTGAGACCAGCCCAGTGCAGAGCAGTCCAGAGGCTGTGTGAATGAAGGGAGCATGCTAGCTCCAGGCCGGTGCCAAGGTCCGTGGTCGTGATAGCACCTGGTGGGGAAGCCGTGGCTGAACCCGGTGGAGACTGGTCCGGGCGTGGAGGGAACCACGTCCGGGAAAGGAGCCTTGGGGGACGCTTGGTGGACCCGTTACAGGTAGCGAGACCCGGATCCGTGCCCGCTAAGACAGCGGTTCCCGTGTAACGGAGTGAGCCGTGTGTGAGCAATGCCAGGCGGGCATAGACCGCCTTTGGGTCCGAGTCAGAGTACTCCGTTAAGGGACCCGATGAACTATGTGTATGAGGGCGTAAGTAATGGCCCTGAATGAGAGATGATGACCTATGTAAGATCCATGTATAATCATGTGGAGAGACAGTGACCCAGCTGGTATGGATGATGTTGGAGGCGTTCCGTCCTTGGGACGAGAGGGAGGCTTGCCCTGCTGCTTGCAGAGGGTACCCGTCCCTCAACCACGACCTCTAATGGGGTGAGTGTGCCTGTGGTGCCAGAGACAGGGGTAAGAGGGCTCCTAGTAGGTATCGGATGTGGTTCCCGTGTACTATGGTTTGCCAATCCCTGTAATGGGCCATGGAGGGGCCACAGTCCATGGATGTGGGCTGTGAGCAGGTGTGTGATCCATGGACGTTTGAATGATGGATCACATACGGTGTGTAAGGACCCGGTCAGGCAGGATTCCTGACTACGGGTGAGTGTTGAGTCATCATGCTGGGGGACTAAAGCCAGGCGGCAGGTACCGCCATTGGGACCCACAGGGCCCGTTGAGGCGTATGTAACGAAGGTCAGAAGCAGGGGTTAGAAGGGCTCCCGTACTGGGTAACGCGTGGTTAGGCCGGAGGCCGCAGCCCCACGGGTTACTAGGGTTTGCCAATCCCTGTTATGAACCCGGAAGGGTCATCATCGTACTGTAACTTATGTATAGTGTAAGTAGGCCGGAGGCCGTAGCCACCATGGGAGCTGTTAGTAGAGCTCCAATGGGGACAGAGATGGTTACAGGTCCCGGGTTACTATAAAACGTTATGTGCAATATAAGTGTTATGTGATGTTAAATGTAAATGTATGGTGTATTTATGTAAAGTGTTGTTAATCAATGGGATATGTGTCAAACATGCTACCCGGGTTATGTGATTAATATGTGAAAATAAACGGGTAGACATTGGTTAACCTTATAAACACGTGTTCTTGTCGTTTTGCAAGCGGGTTCCCCGGTTGCTACCTCACATATGGTGGAGAATGCGGGCAAGGTTGCCCGGTGAGGAATGCACCCCAGTTACAAAGGGGGGTTGGTACAGCCGAGGGCTGTGGTGCCGGAGCACCTTATATGGACAATTGTGTTGGTGCACTTTAAATGGACTTGGTTGCTATGGGCAACCGCACGACGCACCCTAGCCTCTTGCCGGTGACCTGGCGAGGTCACGAAGACGTCGTACTCAAAGTATCGGGCGGCCCTAGGGGTCCCGAAGTCAAAGTCGGCGTGATCAAGGCTCCGGTGGCCCGAGGGGTCACGAAGTTGCCAAGACAGCGCCACATCCGGATTCTATGAACTGTGTTTGCCCCTGCTGGTTTAAGCAAGGAGGGGGGAGGTTGGACAGGAGTCACAGGTATACAAACCGGGAGCGGTGCCACAAGGTGTTGTGTGGTGGCCCGGCTCCTATGGCAGTGTGTTCATCCCCCACTGGTCTGAACAAGGAGGGGGGAGGTTAGGACACGGTTTACCGGTGTCCTAGGTGTACAAGCCGGCAGTGTGTGTGATCCTTATTCACAAGCCAGGAGCGACGCTGTCACCCGACTTGTCAGGGCCGTGTGTTTAACCCCTACCCACGGGTGTAAACAAGGAGGGGGGTATGTGAGGCACCGCCGGCATGATCCTCATGGCCGGGGTACATCACATGTAGGATCAGAGGATGATCCTGTGCACACTGGCCGGTTTTCCTGTGATGATAATACTGTGTGAACCAACCTGAACACAATGAGGTTGCAAGAGCCTAATGAGCGGCAGTGAGAGTGAGAGGAGATCGAGGAGTCCATGAGGAATAGGATGTGAGGAGTGAGTGCTGACAACCCGGAACACAGGGGGTTAACCTGAGCTGTGTGGAAGCTGATGATTAGCAGCTGAGGGGGTGTGTCCATGTGGGAGTGGCTGGCACGATAAGAGCCGGCCACCTGAGTGATAGATTCATTCATGCTGGAGGCTGAGAGAGATTGATCCTGAGAGAGATTACCAGCCTGTGATTGAGATGGAAGCTGAGACCAGCCCAGTGCAGAGCAGTCCAGAGGCTGTGTGAATGAAGGGAGCATGCTAGCTCCAGGCCGGTGCCAAGGTCCGTGGTCGTGATAGCACCTGGTGGGGAAGCCGTGGCTGAACCCGGTGGAGACTGGTCCGGGCGTGGAGGGAACCACGTCCGGGAAAGGAGCCTTGGGGGACGCTTGGTGGACCCGTTACAGGTAGCGAGACCCGGATCCGTGCCCGCTAAGACAGCGGTTCCCGTGTAACGGAGTGAGCCGTGTGTGAGCAATGCCAGGCGGGCATAGACCGCCTTTGGGTCCGAGTCAGAGTACTCCGTTAAGGGACCCGATGAACTATGTGTATGAGGGCGTAAGTAATGGCCCTGAATGAGAGATGATGACCTATGTAAGATCCATGTATAATCATGTGGAGAGACAGTGACCCAGCTGGTATGGATGATGTTGGAGGCGTTCCGTCCTTGGGACGAGAGGGAGGCTTGCCCTGCTGCTTGCAGAGGGTACCCGTCCCTCAACCACGACCTCTAATGGGGTGAGTGTGCCTGTGGTGCCAGAGACAGGGGTAAGAGGGCTCCTAGTAGGTATCGGATGTGGTTCCCGTGTACTATGGTTTGCCAATCCCTGTAATGGGCCATGGAGGGGCCACAGTCCATGGATGTGGGCTGTGAGCAGGTGTGTGATCCATGGACGTTTGAATGATGGATCACATACGGTGTGTAAGGACCCGGTCAGGCAGGATTCCTGACTACGGGTGAGTGTTGAGTCATCATGCTGGGGGACTAAAGCCAGGCGGCAGGTACCGCCATTGGGACCCACAGGGCCCGTTGAGGCGTATGTAACGAAGGTCAGAAGCAGGGGTTAGAAGGGCTCCCGTACTGGGTAACGCGTGGTTAGGCCGGAGGCCGCAGCCCCACGGGTTACTAGGGTTTGCCAATCCCTGTTATGAACCCGGAAGGGTCATCATCGTACTGTAACTTATGTATAGTGTAAGTAGGCCGGAGGCCGTAGCCACCATGGGAGCTGTTAGTAGAGCTCCAATGGGGACAGAGATGGTTACAGGTCCCGGGTTACTATAAAACGTTATGTGCAATATAAGTGTTATGTGATGTTAAATGTAAATGTATGGTGTATTTATGTAAAGTGTTGTTAATCAATGGGATATGTGTCAAACATGCTACCCGGGTTATGTGATTAATATGTGAAAATAAACGGGTAGACATTGGTTAACCTTATAAACACGTGTTCTTGTCGTTTTGCAAGCGGGTTCCCCGGTTGCTACCTCACAATATATATATATATATATATATATATATATATATATATATATATATATATATATAATATATATATATATATATATATATATATATATATATATATATATATATATATATATATATATATATATATATATATATATATATATATTAATAATATATACAAATATATACAGATATTGAATCCCTCGACTTGAACAAGCCTTCAGTTCTCACATTTTTCAGAATTCAGACAGTCTCCTAATAGACCATATGGGGGAGTACAAGTAGGTAGTCAACTCTGTCACTCCTCTAATTTGCTTGACTTTACCTCACATTCTATGCATTAACCGTAAAGTAGGAAATCTCCTACCTAACCTCTTTAAAGATCCTGCCTCTAACCCCATGACTGGCGGAGACCTACCCAATAAGTATTCTAGGATAGCCTGCAGGGACCTCTCCTTTGCCTTCGTCCCCCATCCCATAACATGTTGGCTCTGTGATGAAAGGAAATACAGCCAAGAATTCCGCAAAGCTAGGCCACCTTCCTTCTTAGGAAGGAAAAATAGTATTGAAGTGAGCGCTAGAAAAGACCAGGGAACTAAAAATTAAGAGAATTACCTCTAGGTTTATTAAAAAGTGGGTAAAGCGAGCCCTCAGCCACAACGCGTTTCGACAAACGTCTTTCTCAAGTGGATGTTCGGCTCAAAGTGACCATTCTTTATATATCAAGATCTTACTCCTCTGTCCTGGAGGGTGTGATTACTGGCCTTACCGCATGGAGCCCAGTGAACGGACGCTTCAAGAACTACTGACTGATTTCACACTCACCCTGTTTTCCATTCCCTGTTGTGTGGTGCACAACAGTTCCAGGTGACTGTATCCCTGATTAACCCTTATTCTTTGTGTGGGATCAGCGTGGCGCAACCTTTAGTTTTTTCCTTTCACCTTCCTTCTTAGGTCTTTGTAGGACCTCAAGTTTAATCCTGGGCTGCCTTTCCCCCGACATCAGGTCCCTAAAGATGGAGTTAATATGCTGAAAGATAGACTGAGGGATCCATATGGGAGAGTTCTGTAGGATATACAATAGCTTTGGCATTAACACCGTTTTTTATAAGGTTAATCTGGCCCACTATTGAGAGATTCAGCCTTCACCATGTTGCTGCCTTATCCTTCAACTTCACTAGAAGAGGCTGGACACTGAGTCTCATAGTCAGTCAATGGCATCGCTATCTAGATTCCTAAATACTTGAATTGTTCTACAAACTTAAGCCGGGTGTGGCCAATTTTAGAGAAAGCTCCATTACTTCCTTCATCTATCCTCATGACATTCGACTTTGTCCCAATTAATTTTTAACCCCGACAGGCCTTCAAACCTTTCTATTATATCTGTGGTGCCACCCCGGGACTCTCCGGAATCCACAACAAAATGTCGTCTGCAAAAAGTGCGATCTTTTGCTCCAGCAAACCATACTTAAAGCCCTTCACCACCTCTTCCTTCCTAATCCAAGCTGCCAATGGCTCTACCGCTACGGTAATTAATAGTGGCGAGAGGGGTCACCACTGTCTTAGGCTGCTTTCACATAGCGATTTTCTTCCATCGTGGCTGTCCGATGTAAATCGGACAGCTACGGATCCGATTTGGCCCTATGTATCCCTATGGGCACAGATCGGATCGGATTTGGCCTAAATGCCATCCGATTTTTGTCAGATCTGATTGTGTCCGATTTTCTGCTGTGTCCAAAATCTGAGACTGCTCTGATTTTGGGCACAGCGGACCAAATCGGATACAATTGTATGCGACATGATCCGCGCCAGTTAACATAGGGGCCTATGGAGCAGGGTCCAAGGAAACAGCTAATGTCTCCTCAGACTCGATTATATACATACATTGCGGAAGTGAAATTAAGTAAATGCAAGGGTTAAAAATAAAAAATCTTTATTCTCACCCGTCCATGAGTCCCCTGGCACCTCCAGCTAACTTCCGACCGGCACAGGACCTGGCGTGATGTCACAACCCGGTCACATGACTGGTTACCGCAGTAACCAGTCATGTGACTGTGACGCAACCACAGGTCCTATAAGGATCAGAAAATAGCTGGAGTGACTGTGACGCAACCACAAGTCCTGTAAGGATCAGAAGATAGCTGGAGGCGCCTGGGGACTCGTGGACAGGTGAGAATAAAGATTTTTTATTTTGTAAGGTCCGGAGGAGAGGGGAGAAGAGGGAGAGACTGAGGGAGCAGGGAGAGGAGCGGGGAGAGAGATGACAGGAGGGCGAGAGGAGGGGGAGCGAGGTGACAGGAGGAGCCGGAGAGGATCCAAACTGATCCTGCAAAATATCGGAATCGGATGCCTATTTTGGCATCCGATTGCAGGCATCAGTTTGGATCCGTTCCTGTCCGTGGGGTCCTACAAAAAGTAGGATTCCACGGACAGGAAAAATATCGCTATGTGAAAGCAGGCTTAAACCCATGTAAATTGAACCCAGATAACACCTCTCCATTAAGTCTAATTCTTGATACTGTGGAAGAGTACAGTAATTTAACCCAGTAGTGATCAGCAAGCAGTAAAATGCTTAGGTGCCCGAGAATTTTCTGCCAGCACCCCTGGCTGCCTGGATAAACCCTAAAAAAGTCACAAATGTATAAGAACTGTGCTCAAATGACATGGGAACAGCATGTGGAAGACCCTTTTAATCATTTCTGACTCCCAGGTCACTACTGTGAACAATGTTGTCTGAGTATTACGCCACTTTTACGGACTCACGATAAAACGTCCGAAAACTAAACCAAAATAGATTTTCCTGGGGAAAATGTTAAGGGCTCATACTCACTTGTGAGACAGTGTTTTTGTATTATATTTTTTTATTACATTAAAGTATTTTTTTTTTTTAAATTGGGAGGCATTCCGATGCCCCTTTTAGGAGACATGGAGGAGGGCCTCATTAAATATTAAATTTTTCCAATATTAGGAAGTGGGTCTCCCATAGTGTTGCCCTATGCAAGCTGCCAAAAATTAGGAGGCACTCCGATGCCCTTTTGAAGACACAGGAAGTATAGCCTCATTAAATAAAGTTCCCATTATTAGCAAGTGGGTCTTCCATAGTGTTGCCCTATGCATGCTGCCAAACAACATTCCGCAACCTGATGTCTGCGGCCGTCCCTCATTACTCAGTCCCCAGCCGCCACTATTTCTCCTGGTGTGCCATCCTCGCATTACACAAGCACGTGTATCAAACCATTAGCCATGCCCTTAATAACACAGTTACCGGGAAAGTTCACCTAACCACGGAAACGTGGACAAGTGCTTATGGGCAGGGACGGTACATCTCACTGTGATGGCTCACTGGGTTAACATGGTGGAAGCCGGGACCCAGTCTCCCAACGTCCTCCCGATGAAAAGGATTGCGGGCCCTAACTCAATCAGGGTTTCCCCCACGGCATCCTCCTCAGCCTCCTCCTCTTCTTCATCCTCCACACCAGTCAGAAGCTGGAAGCACCGCAGCACTGCTTCGGCTCAGCGGCAACAGGGTGTGCTGAATTTAATATCCGTAGGTGACAAACTACACAATTCTGAAGAGTTGTGAACCGCTCTGAGAGAACAGGCAGATCTGTGGTTCACACCGATGAACCTACAGCCAGGCATAGTCGTGTGTGACAATGGGCGGAACCTGGTGGTGGCTCTGAGGCGAGCTCACACATGTCCCATGCCTGGGTCATGTTCTCAACCTCGTGGTTCAGTGGTTACTTAAATCCTAGAGCTGTCGGATCTGCTCGTTACATCCAACAATAATCTGCCATCATTGAGTCATTCCAAAAACCCTGGTAGCGGTGTTCCATTACTTTAATCTTCTGGTGAAACCACTCGCCTTGTTCATCGCTTACATCCCCAAGATTTTAAGGAAAGAAATCAAAATGTGAATTCAAAAAGTGCATTTTCAGAGACATGTGACATCCAAAACGCTGGTATGCATTTAATAGTTCCTCAACACCTTCAACATATTCTGGAAATTTATATTTTTCCTAATAAGTTTTCGTAGATCCAGCTTTTCCAAGATCTAAATTTCTTATCATTTAGAGTTCCTTCAAACACGTCATCTCTCATAAGCTCTCTGATCTGAGGACCAACAAATACCCGTTCCTGCACTTTTGCTGGTGAACTACTGGATAATTTCTGTGTGTAATATAGACACAGCCCTGAAAAATTGTATCAGTGACAGTCTAATGTCAAGCACTTTTAATTTCTGCTGATATTTTGGTTTCTATTTTGCATGTTAAAATATTTTGGTTCAATAAAAACTGTTTTGTAAGGTCAAGCATTTTTTTTCTGATATGTAGATTGCTGTTTTCTTAATGTTGCCACATTGTTTTACGCTGCGCTTTTCCCCAAAAGTGAATCTGTGTCTGTGTTTCCTGGCAAAGTGAATGGACTTTCACTTTTCCCATTCAGATGCTGCGCTTTTTTCGGCCGCATTTTCGGGGGGAGAAAGCACACACGTAAAAAGAATCAACATGTTAATTCTTTGTGCTTAATAGCGCGCGCTTTCTACCATAGGCGCCATTATAAGCGCTGGAATACGCATTGTCCTTCACACGATGCTGTATTCCAGCGCCAATAAGCGCGGGCGCAGGAGGAATAGCAGGATCTGATGGCACACGGAGGGAGAAAGAATCATGTGTTCCTCCGCCCATGTGACATGTCGGGGCTGTAGTTTCGTTTTCACAGTGTATCTACATACACTGCGAAAAAGAAATAAAAGTGTACAAAACATATTAAAAATATAAAATACCTCTCCGCCGGCTGTTCCGGGACCCGAGGGGAAGACGCTGCAAGGACTTGAATCATCTAATTACTCCCAGTGTATGTAGATACACTGAGAAAGCAAAACTACAGCCCAGGTCCTTCCCTGGAGGGATATCTGGCTAGTCCCATGTTTGAGACTCCTAAACGAGGCTCCAAGGACATTATTTGCATATTTACAGCCCCAACATGTCACACAGGGGGAGGAACACAGGATTTTTCCTCCCCCCGTGTAACATCACTTCTTCCTGCACTTTTGGGGAAAAAATATGTTAATTCACCACATTTCTTTTGCCGGTTCTATAAAGCATGGCCGCAAAACGCGTGAAATACACCCACACAAAAAAAGTTACAAAAACGCGGCATGTGAACGTAGCCTTACCAGTGAGATATGTGAT
>JARQOC010000005.1:340317593-340400093 GCA_033576535.1 Allobates femoralis | reverse complement strand
ATCTATCTGATAGATTGATTGATAGATAGAAATAGATACATAGATAGATAGATAGAAATAGATACATAGATAGATTGAAATAGATAGAAAGAAATAGATACATAGATAGAAATAGATACATAGATAGATAGAAATAGATACATAGATAGATAAAGATAGATATAGATATAGAGATAGATAGAGAGATAGATAGATAGATCGATAGATAGATATAGAGATAGATTGATAGGTGAGTTGTTGCAGCCGCGGTAAGTCCGGCACGTAGGTCCATTGCGATTTTCTTGGGCCGGCCATGCATTGTTCGAAACACCGCTATGTATCTCTATGGGAAGTGAGGCGCTATTCTCATTGGTCGCTGTGTGCTGGCGCGGACCAATGAGAATAGCGCCTCACTTTGAGCGGTAAATTTGAAACTCAAAGCGCCGTGGCCGAAAATCGAACCAAGGGGCCGGCCATGCATTGTTCGAAACACTGCTATGTATCTCTATGGGAAGTGAGGCGCTATTCTGATTTGTCGCTGTGTGCTGCCGGCGACCAATCAGAATAGCGCCTCACTTCCCATAGAGATATAATGGACGACTTTTCGCCCATTATATCTCTATGGGAAGTGAGGCGCTATTCTGATTGGTCGCTGTGTGCTGCCGGCGACTAGTCAGAATAGCGCCTCACTTCCCATAGAGATATAATGGACGACTTTTCGTCCATTATATCTCTGTGGGAAGTGAGGCGCTATTCTGATTGGTCGCTGTGTGGTGTCGGCGACCAATCAGAATAGCGCCTCACTTCCCATAGAGATATAATGGACGAAAAGTCTCTATATCTCTATATCTATCTATCTATCTATCTATATCTCTATATCTTTTTATCTCTATATCTATCTATCTATATCTATATCTATCTATCTCTATATCTTTCTATCTCTATATCTTTCTATCTATCTATCTATCTATCTAAGATCAAAAAAATGGACAGCAGCACATCCTTTTCAAATCACAATGTGGATTTATTCCCGGACTGCGACGTTTCGGCTACATCAGCCTTCCTCAAGCAGTACAGTCCAAATGAATCAGTGCATATATTTATAGGGCCCACACAGGGGCAATAACAATTAATAGTGATTATACAATTTAATTTATAAGAACTGTTTTTATACAGTAGTTAATAGTAATAAAAGATACCCTTCATACCATAAAGTGCCATATATAGTGCCTATGTGTAGTTAAAATAGTCATTCTTAAAACTCAATATTAAAGGATTGAAATGTTACATAATCTCATAATTGGCAATAATATATTAATTTCCTACACCCATTTTACACAATCGCGATGATTACAGTCTAAATTAGGCCAGTATGTAGCTCACACATACTATCTCGCTGTACAGCCCGCAACTCCATGTGGGACGCTCACGCATGCCCAGTTGCGCTATCGTTCGTGTCTCGCGCATGCGCGAAGCTTCGCTAACGGGAATCTCGTGCTCCCAGCTCGCACGAGTTCCCGCGCGTGCGCAATGCATATGCGAGATTCTCGGCGGCCATTACTTTCCATAGCAACGCTGACAACACCTGAATTATCTATTTATAAATATCAAAGAGCACTTCTCTCATCCAAAATAAATATTTATGTGTGGTCTATCTGTTTATAACACAGAATAAGGGGTCTACGGAGCACTTGAAGCATATTATTCATCACAAACGCAGTGTATATTATCTTCATAGATACCCCTCACCCGTTAGGGATCTACGGAGCATTTCACCAGTCAAAGCAAGACTAATATATACACTCTAGTTTAGTACTCCTCACCCTATTAATTTAGACCACTCCAGAAGTTAGTTACTAAATGTGCTCTTTATTATTATAAAAAAATTAATACAAAATATAATATAATGGCCACATTGACAGTACAAAGCGATAGGTATAATGAAGTCTACATCACATAGCCTCACAAGATCGCAATCGAATCGCCAAATCTGCAAAAATAGGAAAAAATAGGAAAAGAGATTATATTCAATGATACATTATGACCAAATAATTTACATCAAACCATACAACATACAAAATTTTATTTTTAAATTAAATACTTCTACTTGTCAATCAGACTGTTTATACCTCTACCTGATTAAAGCCTAACATTCTAAAAGGGACATTTTATATATCATGTCTAACTTAATGATAACTTTACGTCGCCTGAGTTATGATTATCATTAAGTTAGACATGATATATAAAATGTCCCTTTTAGAATGTTAGGTTTTAATCAGGTAGAGGTATAAACAGTCTGATTGACAAGTAGAAATATTTAATTTAAAAATAAATTTTTGTATATTGTATGGTTTGATGTAAATTATTTGGTCATAATGTATCATTGAATATAATCTCTTTTCCTATTTTTTCCTATTTTTGCAGATTTGGCGATTCGATTGCGATCTTGTGAGGCTATGTGATGTAGACTTCATTATACCTATCGCTTTGTACTGTCAATGTGGCCATTATATTATATTTTGTATTAATTTTTTTATAATAATAAAGAGCACATTTAGTAACTAACTTCTGGAGTGGTCTAAATTAATAGGGTGAGGAGTACTAAACTAGAGTGTATATATTAGTCTTGCTTTGACTGGTGAAATGCTCCGTAGATCCCTAACGGGTGAGGGGTATCTATGAAGATAATATACACTGCGTTTGTGATGAATAATATGCTTCAAGTGCTCCGTAGACCCCTTATTCTGTGTTATAAACAGAAAGACCACACATAAATATTATTTTGGATGAGAGAAGTGCTCTTTGATATTTATAAATAGATAATTCAGGTGTTGTCAGCGTTGCTATGGAAAGTAATGGCCGCCGAGAATCTCGCATATGCATTGCGCACGCGCGGGAACTCGTGCGAGCTGGGAGCACGAGATTCCCGTTAGCGAAGCTTCGCGCATGCGCGAGACACGAACGATAGCGCAACTGGGCATGCGTGAGCGTCCCACATGGAGTTGCGGGCTGTACAGCGAGATGGTATGTGTGAGCTACATACTGGCCTAATTTAGACTGTAATCATCGCGATTGTGTAAAATGGGTGTAGGAAATTAATATATTATTGCCAATTATGAGATTATGTAACATTTCAATCCTTTAATATTGAGTTTTAAGAATGACTATTTTAACTACACATAGGCACTATATATGGCACTTTAAGGTATGAAGGGTATCTTTTACTACTATTAACTACTGTATAAAAACAGTTCTTATAAATTAAATTGTATAATCACTATTAATTGTTATTGCCCCTGTGTGGGCCCTATAAATATATGCACTGATTCATTTGGACTGTACTGCTTGAGGAAGGCTGATGTAGCCGAAACGTCGCAGTCCGGGAATAAATCCACATTGTGATTTGAAAAGGATGTGCTGCTGTCCATTTTTTTGATCTTATCTATAATACCTTGGTGACGGTAGGACAAGCTTGCACCCGCTTTTTAAGTGATAGTGCTGTTCCAATTTTTGACAAATCATATCTATCTATCTATCTATCTATCTATCTATCTATATCTCTATATCTATCTATCTATCTATCTATCTCTATATATCTATCTATCTATCTATCTCTATATATCTATCTATCCATATTTATTTATCTATCTCTCTCTATATCTATCTATCTATATCTATCTATATCTATATATATCTATCTATATCAATCTATATCTATCTATATCTGTCTATGGCGAAGCGGCCATTGCGAGCCGTTGCAGGGACTCCCGCCCCGGCGACGACCGACAAGCGCTGAGCGCCGTGCCCGAAAATAGAACCAAGGGCCCGCCCATAAATTCCTCTAAACACCGCTATGCATTCCTTTGGGAAGTGAGGCGCTATGCTGATTGGTCGGCGCACCACACAGCGACCAATCAGCATAGCGCCTCACTTTCAGCGGTAAATTGGAAACTCAAAGTCGTCCATTATATCTCTATGGGAAGTGAGGCGCTATTCTCATTGGTTGCTGTGTGCTGCCGGCGACCAATCAGAATAGCGCCTCACTTTCAGCGGTAAATTTGAAACTGAAAGTCGTCCATTATATCTCTATGGCAAGTGAGGCGCTATTCTTATTGGTCGCTGTGTGCTGCCGGCGACCAATCAGAATAGCGCCTCACTTCCCATAGAGATATAATGGACGACTTTGAGTTTCAAATTTACCGCTGAAAGTGAGGCGCTATGCTGATTGGTCACCGTCAGCACACAGCGACCAATGAGAATAGCGCCTCACTTACAGCGGTAAATGTGAAACTCAAAATATTCCATGTATTTGAAGTATGGCGCCATACAGCGCGTCGCTTTTCTGATTGGTCGCCGCCCTCAGCGCGCCGACCAATCGGAATAGCGGCGGCCGCTATGCCGCCATATTTGAAATATACTGAGTAAACTATACACAGATTCTAGAATCCCGATGCAATCG
Source organism: Allobates femoralis (assembly GCA_033576535.1). Taxonomy (NCBI): domain Eukaryota; kingdom Metazoa; phylum Chordata; class Amphibia; order Anura; family Aromobatidae; genus Allobates; species Allobates femoralis. The sequence continues at coordinate 340,395,655 of JARQOC010000005.1, read as the reverse complement.
CATCGGGCTCACAGCTAGGTTTATATAGAGAGTTAAAATATGATTTCTCCACAACAAAGTATCTGATAAGAAAATAGGCATGATTCTTTTCAGCATTCGAAAACCTGTATACTCTTACTAATATTTTAGAAAGGTCAAAGTGGTGATAAATTCACTTTACAGCTTTCTCTAATGTATTATGTTTAGCCATTTGCTAATAAACTTGTTGCAAAGTATTTTGATTTACCTGACACTGATGTAATGTGTTTTTGTTTTTACAGTTTATTTCTTAAGGAGCTTGAGAAATATGAACAACTGCCAGAAGATGTAGGACATTGCTTTGTAACCTGGGTAATTCAGTATTTTCCCTTATTTGTTGATTGTATGTATGGAAGAGAATACAAAACGTATGTTATGTATATTGTGATAGGATGACTCGCTTGCGGGCATCAGGGAGCGGCAAGCGGCAGCATCTTCACAAACTAGAGGACAAAACAGTTAATTCACTCCATCAACCGATCACAAAACAAATGCGAAACTAGTAGCCTTAAGTGCAAGCCACAACAAATGGAAAGGAACAGTCTTTTATAGTGCACCATCTCAGGTGTCGCCTACCTGCGTTCACACAGGTTGGTAAGTCACCAGTATCCAGCTTAGCCTGGAGACCGCACACAAAAAAACCTCCCTCGTGCTGAACACCAGGCTACAGTTTATGGCCTGTAACCACACCCAGCGGTGAGGTATATGGGTCCTGGACCAGCCCGTCTCTCACAGAACCCATAAGCCGCACCCTTGTGCACTAAGTGAAACTCCCAGTGCAGATGTGCACTAGAGAAAAATATTCCAGTTTATGTCACAAATAACATACATCTCTGCGACACATACCTCCCGTCAATTATGCGACCCCTCACCACCTCACACACCTCCCCCCTCTGCCTAAAGCCGTGGGACATGGCACTGTTCACAACTAGACAGGGGAGTCTAGAAAGGGCATCGGCATTGCTATGCAGCTTCCCTGCTCTGTGCTTTACATGTAAATTAGTCCTGCAGGGCTAGAAACCAGCGGGTGACCCTGGCATTTTTCCCCTTTGTGTCCCTCAACCATCTGAGCGGGGCATGGTCAGACACCAATTTAAACTTTCGTCCCAATAAATAATAGCGTAGAGTGTCCACCGCCCACTTTATGGCCAAGCATTCCTTTTCGATCAAGGAATAATTTTTCTCACAGGGGAATAGCTTTCTACTCAGGTAGAGGACCGGGTGCTCTTGTATCTCCTGGGACAGACTGCCCCCAAACATATGAGGCATCCGTTTGACGGACGAATTCTTTCTTGAAATCAGGGGCCACCAGGACTGGTTGCCTACACAGGGCCCCTTTCAGATCCAGAAAGGCTAATTCCGCCTCCGCTGTCCACTTGGCCATGGCTGATTTTGTTCCCTTCAGGAGGTCAGTTAGGGGTGCGGCCATCATGGCAAAATCGGGGATAAACCTCCTGTAATAACCCACGATTCCCAGGAAGGCTCGGACTTGTCTTTTGGACAGCGGTCTTGGCCAGCTTTGGATTGCTTTCACCTTCGTAACTTGGGGTTTAATCTCGCCTCTGCCGACAACATAGCCCAGATATTTAGCCTCTGCCTTACCCAAGGCACATTTCTTCGGATTTATAGAAAACCCTGCCTTCCTCAGAGCATCCAACACCGCCTGGACCTTCACGCGATGACTCTGCCAGTCGGGGCTGAAAACCACAATGTCGTCCAGATATGCTGCGGTGTATTCTATGCAATCCATGACTCTCTGGAAGGTGGCGGGGGCCTTCTGCACTCCAAACGGCATCCAGACATACTGGAAGCACACCTCTGGAGTGGAGAACGTGGTTTTCTCCTTGACTCCTGGCGCCAGGGGGATCTGCACTACCCTTTTGTCAAATCCAAGGTAGTGATGTACCTGGCTGGTCCCAAGCACTCAACCAGCTCATCGACGCACGGCATGGGATATGCGTCGAACTTGAAGAACTCATTCAGTTTCCGATAGTCGTTACAGAATCTCCATTCTCCATCGGGTTTTGGGACCAACACAATTGGGCTTGACCAACCGTTCTTGGATTCCTTTATGACGCCAAGTTTCAGCATACAAGTCACCTCACCTCGTTGGAGATCACCTCCTGTCGGACCTCAGGAATCCGATAGGACTTCAGGTTCACCCGTACATGGGGCTCTGTCAGGATCTTGTGTTCTACAACCCTGGTACAGCCTGGCAGCTCTGAGAACAAATCTCTGTTCTTCTGCAGCAACTCCCGACATTTCTGCTTCTGGCTTTCAGTGAGGTTTTTCGCTATTGCGACCGTTCCAACGTCATTCTCTGGCTTGCCCACCAAGCACCAGCCTCTCTGTCTTGCCATGGCTTGAGGAGGTTGACATGGTACACTTGGTATGGCTTCCTTCATCCCTGCTGATGAACCTTATAGTTCACTTACCCAACTCTCTCTACCACCTCTTGCCACTTGGCGAGAAACTTACTTTCGATGATGGGTATCAGGACGAGGACTCTGTCTCCTGGATGGAACTGACGGACTCTGGCTGAGCGGTTATAGACTATGGCCTGTGCCTGGAGGAGATGTTCCTTCATGATCGACATCACTTTCTCAATCCTCTCCTGCATCATGGCAACATAGTAACATAGTAACATAGTTTTTAAGGTTGAAGGAAGACTTTAAGTCCATCTAGTTCAACCCATAGCCTAACATGTTGATCCAGAGGAAGGCAAAAAAAAACCATGTGGCAACACTAAGCTCCACATTGGGGGAAAAAATTCCTTCCTGACTCCAGATACGGCAATCAGACTAGTTCCCTGGATCAACGCCCTATCAAAGAATCTAGTATGTATAACTGGTAATATTATAGTTTTCAAGAAAGGCATCCAGGCCCTTCTTAAATGTTAGTAGTGACTCACTCATTACAACAGCATGTGGCAGAGAGTTCCATAGTCTCACTGCTCTTACAGTAAAGAATTCTCGTCTGTGATTATGATTAAACCTTCTTTCCTCCAGACGTAGAGGATGCCCCCTTGTCCCAGTCTCAGGCCTAAGAGTAAAGAGATCATTAGAAAGGTCTCTGTACTGTCCCCTCATATATTTATACATTATTATAAGATCACCCCTAAGCCTTCATTTTTCCAAGCTAAATAACCCCAAGTTTAATAACCTGTCTTGGTATTGCAGACCCCTTTGTCCTCTAATGACTTTTGTCACTCTTCTCTGGACCCGCTCTAGTTCAGCTATGTCTTTCTTATACACCGGAGACCAGAATTGTACACAGTATTCTAAGTGTGGTCGCACTAGTGACTTGTATAGAGGTAAAATTATGTTCTCCTCATGAGCATCTATGCCTCTTTTAATGCATCCCATTATTTTATTTGCCTTTGCAGCAGCTGCCTGACACTGGCCACTAAATGTGAGTTTGTCATCTACCCATACACCCAGGTCTTTTTCAGTGACAGTTTTGCCCAGTGTTTTACAATTAAGCACATAATTATACCTTTTGTTTCCTCTGCCCAAGTGCATGACTTTACATTTATCCCCATTAAAGCGCATTTGCCATTTAGCAGCCCAAGCTTCTAGTTTACATAAATCCTCTTGTAATATAAAATTGTCCTCCTCTGTATTGATTACCCTGCAGAGTTTAGTGTCATCTGCAAATATTGAGATTCTACTCCGTATGCCCCTACAAGGTCATTAATAAATATATTAAATAGAAGCGGGCCTAACACTGACCCCTGTGGTACCCCACTGTTAACTGTGACCCATTCTGAGTGTGTTCCATTAATAACCACCCTTTGTTTCCTATCACTAAGCCAGTTCTTAACCCACTTACACATATTTTCCCCTATCCCCATTGCCCTCATTTTATGTATCAACCTTTTGTGTGGCACTGTATCAAAAGCTTTTGAAAAGTCCATATACACCACATCCACTGCATTTCGTTGGTCCAGTCCAGAACTTACTTCTTCATAGAAGCTTATCAGATTAGTTTGACAGGAACGGTCCCTCGTAAAACCATGTTGATAATGGGTCATGAGGTTATTTTTCTTCAGATACTCCAGTATAGTATCTCTTAAAAAACCCTCTAGGATTTTACCCACAGTAGAGGTTAAGCTTACTGGCCTATAATTTCCAAGTTCAGTTTTTGTCCCCTTTTTGAATATTGGCACCACATTTGCTATACGCCAGTCCTGTGGTACAGACCCTGTTATTATGGAATCTTTAAATATTAAAAATAATGGTCCATCTATGACAGTACTTAATTCCTGCAGCACTCTGGGGTGTATCCCATCCGGGCCCGGGGATTTGTCAATTTTAGTGATTTTTAGACGATGCCGTACTTCCTCTTGGGTTAAGCAGGTGACATTTAATTGAGACTTTTTGTTATCACTGATCATATTGTCTGTCATGGGATTTTCTTGTGTAAATACTGTTGAAAAAAAGTCATTTAGCATATTGGCTTTTTCCTCATCCTCATCCACCATTTCACCCAGACTATTTTTAAAGGGGCCAACACCATCATGTTTTAGTTACTATTTATGTAGTTAAAAAATATTTTGGGATTCTTTTTACTTTCTCTGGCAATGAGTCTCTCTGTCTCAATCTTTGCTGCCTTGATTTGCTTTTTACAAATGTTATTTAATTTTCTGTATTTATTTAATAATGCTTCATCACTACCTACTTGCTTTAATTCCCTAAATGCTTTCTTTTTGTCACATATTGCACTTCTTACCGCTTTATTTAGCCATAGTGGTTTCCTTTTATTTCTAACATGCTTATTCCCATAGGGTATATATTGTGCACAGGTCCTATTCAGGATGCTAATAAACATCTCCCATTTGTGTTGTGTACTTTTATGTCTCAGGACATTGTCTCAGTTTATTGCACTAAGATCATCTCTCAACCGTTGGAAATTTGCCTTCCTGACGTTTAGTGTCCTTGTAGCCCCTCTACTACACGTCTTAGTAAAGGATACTTGAAAGCTTATTAAGTTATGATCACTATTACCCAATTGACCTCCAACCCGTATATTTGATATGCGGTCCGGCCTGTTGGTTAATATTAGGTCCAGCAGTGCCCCCCTTCTTGTTGGGTCCTGAACCAGTTGTGAAAGGTAATTGTCTCTCATAGTTTTCAAAAACTTATTACCTTTGCTGGAACTGCAGGTTTCTGATCCCCAATGTATTTCAGGGTAGTTGAAGTCCCCCATAATAATGACTTCTCCCTGAGTCGCTGCTTCATCTATTTGCTTTATGAGGATATTCTCCTCCACTTCCATTATTGTTGGGGACTTATAACAAACCCCTATCAGTAATTTATTATTTTTTTCCCCCTCCCCTTATCTCCACCCACAGTGACTCTACATTTCCATTAGATTCACCTATATTATCACGCAGGATGGGTTTTAAGGATGATTTTACGTATAAACATACACCTCCTCCTCGCCTATTTGTCCGGTCATTTCTGAACAGACAATAGCCCTGTAAATTAACAGCCCAGTCATGGCTCTCGTCCAGCCAAGTCTCCGAAATCCCCACCATGTCATAATTATTTTCCAACAAAATCAATTCTAATTCCTCCATTTTGTTGGTGAGGCTTCTGGCATTAGTGAACATGCACTTTATGCATCTCTCTTTACCTCTATTCCTTCCTACTAGATTGACTGTTCTAACCCCACCCCCCATGCCACCCCCAATTTTATTACTTGTGCCCAGGTTACTATTTACACTATCTTCCCCTCCTGTACAATGAATACCCTCCCCCGAAATCCCTAGTTTAAACACTCCTCCAACCTTCTAGCCATTTTCTCCCCCAGCACAGCTGCACCCTCCCCATTGAGGTGCAGACTGTCCCTAGCATAGAACCTGTAGCCAACAGAGAAGTCGGCCCAGTTCTCCAGGAACCCAAACCCCTCCTTCCTACACCAATTCCTGAGCCACTTATTTATCTCCCTAATCTCCCTTTGCCTCTCTGGTGTGGCGCGTGGTACAGGCAGTATTTCAGAGAATACTACCTTGGAGGTCCTTGCCTTAAGCTTGCAGCCTAATTCCCTGAAATCATCTTTAAGGACCTTCCACCTACCTCTAACTTTGTCATTTGTGCCAATGTGCACCATGACCGCTGGGTCCTCACCAGCCCCTCCCAGTAATCTGTCAACCCGATCAGCGATGTGCCGGACTCGAGCGCCAGGTAGGCAGCACACTGTTCGACGATCCCTGTCTTTGTGACAGATTGCCCTATCTATTCCCCTAATAATTGAGTCCCCCACTACCAGCACCTGTGTGGCCTGCCCTTCTCTCCTGTTTTCCCCCTTACTGGAGCAGCCACTCCTCTGGCTTTCAGAGGTCATGCCCTGCTGCAGCAGTGCTGTACCTGAACTCACACCCCCCTCATCTGCCAACATAGCAAATTTATTGGGGTGTGCCAGATCAGGGCTAGCCTCCCTGGCACTCTTCCCTCTACCCCGCCTTCTAACTGTCACCCAGCTGGCTACCTCACGGTCCTGCAGCTCCATACTACCATCCTCCCCCACATCTATCCCATTGAGCAGCTGTTCAGTGAGCTGCAGACTCCTTTCCATATTGTCTATGGATCTCAGTGTTGTCAGTTGTTCATTTAGATCCAGTATCTGGGCTTCCAAATGCACAACGTACTCACATCTCACACAGCAGTATGCACCCTCGGCCGGCTGGTACACTGGATGGCATTGCCAATCATGGAGCTCATTTCCTAATGGGGATTGCACCAGACAGAAATGATAAGTAAAAAGAAATGCAAAGTATTAATTTAATACAACCAGCAATTCAGTAAGTCCTCCCTTCCAAACTCCCTTAATCCAAAGTCACTGAATCACAAGTCACACACTTACTTCTGTCGCACTTGCGCTCTGTCACACGTAGCTCGTCACACTCGCTAGAAAATCAGATATAAAGAGGCTTTTTTTTTTTTCCCTTAGCAGAAAATCAGCCCACAGCTCAGTGTACTTCCAAACATGTTCAATAACACTCTGGTGAGGTGTAACTTTGGCTTCCCAGGTTTCTTTTGCCACATCTAGGAAACCACACGGATGTCATCCATACAGGAGCTTGAATGGTGACAACCCCGTAGATGCCTGTGGAACCTCCTGAGTAGAAAACAACAGATACGGTAGGACACAGTCCCAGTCCCTTCCATCCTCCTGTAAAACGTTCCTCAACATGCTTTTGAGGGTTTTATTAAACCTCTCGACAAGGCCATCCATATGAGGATGGTACACTGAAGTCCTCTGCTGGGTGATCTGCACAACTCCCTCAACTCCTTACTCTTAAAGGGGGTACCCTGGTCAGTCAGGATTTCTTTTGGCAAACCTGTCCTGGAAAACATGTGAACTAACTCACGGGCTATACTCTTTGCCGAGAAATTCCTCAAAAGGGATCGCTTCAAGGTAACAGGTGGCGTAGTCCAGGATGACCAATATATACAGATTTCCCCAAGGGACCAACCAAGTCCATGGCGATTCTCTCGAAGGGCACTTCAATGATGGGCAAGGGTACGAGGGAACTATGAAAGTGAAAGGTGGGAGCGGTAACCTGACATGTAGGGCAGGACCTGCAATATCTTAATATCTCTCAATAACACCCAGGCCAGTAGAATCTCTGGTTACCCATTCCTGCGTTTTGTCAGCCCCTAGATGTCCACCCAAGATATGTGAATGGGCCATGTCCAGTACCTTCTGTCTATAGGGCCTCGACACCAACAATTGCTCCACCTGCTCCTCTCTCACTTTCGTCACCCGGTACAACATGTCCCCACTCAGCATAAAATGGGGAAAACAGGTGTCAGCCCCAGGCTCCTGGGCTATCCCATTTATAACCGTGACATTGTTGAAAGCTTCCCTCAGAGTCAGGTCCTTATGTTGGGCAGACCCAAAGTTCCCACTGGTCATCCCTACTTCTAGTATGTTCGACTCAGGGGACACTACCTCCCCCTCCCCTGCAAGAACACAGAACGGGAACTCCACTGTTTTTGGGTGTAGTGTCAACTTTTCCGGGTTAACTGGTCCTTTGTCCAAGCCCCTGAATCCTGAATCCTGCCCCCACAAATCCCAAAACAAGCAAAAGTCTTTAATGATTGGGTGCAACAAGTCCTGAACGACGCACACCTAGTGGGTCTTGGTACCGTGGGCCGTTTCAATGTCCACTCTGGCCATTTGGTAGTCCTTGGCGTCCCCATGTATGCACCGCACGCCTACATGTTTCCCCGGGATCAGTTGAACAGGAAGGATGGCCCTCACCAGGGTCACTAGACTTTCGGAGTCTAGCAAACCGATTACCTTTCTCCCATTCACCTTCACAGCACCCACTGGTGGTCCCTCACTGGGTAGACTGTTCACACTGCAGGCAGGGTACGCATAATTGGAGCAGCGGCGACCCACGCTGCAGTCCATCTGTTCAGGAGTCAAGTAACAACGAGCGGCTATGTGGCATGGGCCGTGGCACCTCCAATAAATGACCTCACCCATAGGGACCTTGGGCACCACCTCCCCTGCACCTTTGGACTGTGGAATGTCCCACCCTTTTTTGGGCCTCTGCCCCCTGCTGGGACCCCCAGTATGGAGTGGGCAGTCTTGCCCCAGGTCCTTTCAGTCCCTGGTACCTTTCCACTAGCCCAATGACTTCATCTGCATTACGGGGATCATCCTGGGCAACTCAGGTCTGTACCGGCCTCGGCAGGGAATGTACAAAACGGTCCATTACGACTCACTCTACCATCTGCGTAGGCGTAGAGGACTCCGGTTACTGCCACTTTTGGACCACGTGCAACAGGTGAAACATTTGGCAGCGAGGAGGTCTGTCCCGATGATACGCCAAGCGGTGGACCCGCTGTGCCCTGACAGTCATTCTTACCCCCAAGCATGCCAATATCTCAGTTTTTAATTTGCCATACTCTTTAGCATCCTGCAAAGCTAAATCATAGTAAGCTTTCAGGGGCTCCCCTGTCAGGTATGGCGCCAGCACCTCCGCCCACTGGGCCGGCGGAAGTCCCTCTCTCTCCGCGACCCGTTCAAAGACCATCAAGAAGGCCTCTATATCATCCCCTGGAGTCATTTTCTGCATGGCTCCTCTTACAGCCTTCCAGATGGAAAAATCGCCCACTGTCGCAGCTGTTGCCGTGCCCCGGACCGCTTCCGCCAGTAAGTCGATCTGCTGCTGATGATGATGCTGATCTTGCTGCTGCTGTTTGTGGAGCTGGATCTGCTGCATCAGTAGCTTTGTGGTCTCCTGTTGCGCCATCTGCTGCTGTTGTAGCATTTGCTGATGCTGCGCTTGCTGCGTCTGCTGAGCCTGCAACAGGTGCTTCAGTAGGTCCTCCATCTTGTTTAATGCCTGCTGCTGGCTTATTGCAGACTTCACCTGCAATCCTAGTATCACCCGTCTCACGTGTCTGCTGGGAGCGATGCCCGTATTCTCCACCAATTGTGATAGGGCGACTCGCTTGCGGGCATCAGGGAGCGACAAGAGGCAGTGTCTTTACAAACTATAGGCCAAAACGGTTTATTCACTCCATCAACCGATCACAAAACAAATGCGGAACTAGCAGCTTTAAGTGCAGGCCACAACAAAAGGAAAGGAACAGTCTTTTATAGCGCACCATCTCAGGTGTCATCTACCTGCATTCACACAGGTTGGTAAGTCACCAGTATCCAGCTTGGCCTGGAGACCAGACACACACAAAAATCCTCCCTCGTGCTGAACACCAGGCTCCAGTTTATGGCCTATAACCACACCCAGCGGTGAGGTATGTGGGTCCTGGACCCACCCGTCTCTCACAGAACCCATAAGCCGGACACGTGCACTAAGTGAAACTCCCAGTGCAGACGTGCACTAGAGAAAAATACTCTGGCTTATGTCACAGATAACATGCATCTCTGCAACACATACCTCCCATCAATTATGTGACCCCTCGCCACCTCACAATATATAAAAATTAGCATATATAAACTGTAATATGTCTTAGGGCAAATTATTTCTTCCACGCTTTACAGTATTATATTTCCTAAATTTTTAATGTTTGTACATTAATAAAATATAAATTAGAACTTATAATTATTAATAACTAGTAAAAAGGCCCGATGCAATTGCATCGGGAGCGCGGCGAAATGAATTGTGTGTATAGAGGTGGCTCCGTGGGTCGCAGAGTATAGAGGTGGCTCCGTGGGTCGCAGAGTATAGAGGCGGCTCCGTGGGTCGCAGAGTATAGAGGCGGCTCCGTGGGTCGCAGAGTATAGAGGCGGCTCCGTGGGTCGCAGAGTATAGAGGCGGCTCCGTGGGTCGCAGAGTATAGAGGCGGCTCCGTGGGTCGCAGAGTATAGAGGCGGCTCCGTGGGTCGCAGAGTATAGAGGCGGCTGTGTGGGTGGCAGAGTATAGAGGCGGCTGTGTGGGTGGCAGAGTATAGAGGCGGCTGTGTGGGTCGCAGAGTATAGAGGCGGCTGCGTGGGTGGCAGAGTATAGAGGCGGCTCCGTGGGTGGCAGAGTATAGAGGCGGCTGCGTGGGTGGCAGAGTATAGAGGCGGCTGCGTGGGTAGCAGAGTATAGAGGCGGCTCCGTGGGGAGCAGAGTATAGAGGCGGCTCCGTGGGGAGCAGAGTATAGAGGCGGCTCCGTGGGGAGCGGAGTATAGAGGCGGCTCCGTGGGGAGCGGAGTATAGAGGCGGCTCCGTGGGTGGCAGAGTATAGAGGCGGCTCCGTGGGTGGCAGAGGCGATTTTTGCACCGAAAATAAAATCTGACAGAATCGGACGGACCGAATCGGATGGCATTTAGTGCACATCCGATCCGACCCGATCAATTTAACATGGGGCCCTATGGAGAAGGGTCCGAGGAAACATCTGATGTCTCCTCAGACCCGATTTTACTGTACTGAGCATGCTCAGTACAGTAAAACTTCTCCAAAGAGGAAGGCAGGGGTTAAAAAAAATAAAAAAAGTTTTATGCTCACCTCACCCCGAGCCCCCGCCGTCTCCCGCCGTCTTCCTGCAGGCTCCCGGTGGCTCCCACAGGCTCCCACAGGCTCCCAGTGTCTGCAGAGGTCTTCTACTGCAGTATAGGACCTGCGGTGATGTCACAGTCACGTGACCGCAGGTTACCATGGAGTAATCTGGTGTCACGTCACCGTGCCACACCGCAGGTCCTGTACTGCAGTAGAAGACCTCTGCAGACACCGGGAGCCTGCGGGAGCCACCGGAAGCCTGCAGGAAGACGGCGGGAGACGGCAGGGGCTTGGGGAGAGGTGAGCATATTTTTTTTTTTTTTTAACGGTAGTGCGACTGCGGCTCGCGATGACGCTGCGCGTCATCGCTCGCAGTGCCGCAAAGGAGCTTGGGATTCGGCTACAGTGCCCGAATTCCAAACTCCCAATTATATAAGTAGATAAGTAGATATACTGTATATCTATATGTGTGTACCGTATATACTCGTGTATAAGCCGACCCGTGTATAAGCCGACCCCCCTACTTTTGCCCCAAAAATCTGGAAAAACCTATTGACTCGTGTATAAGCCGAGGGTGGACCCCAGCACAGGTATACAGCCCCCAGCAGTGTGGTATACAGGCCCCCCCAGTGGTATACAGGCCTCCCCAGTGGTAGTATACAGCAGCCCCAGTGGTAGTATACAGCAGCCCCAGTGGTAGTATATAGCAGCCCCAGTGGTAGTATACAGCAGCCCCAGTGGTAGTATAAAGCAGCCCCAGTGGTAGTATATAGCAGCCCCAGTGGTAGTATACAGCAACCCCAGTGGTAGTATACAGCAGCCCCAGTGGTAGTATATAGCAGCCCCAGTGGTAGTATACAGCAGCCCCAGTGGTAGTATATAGCAGCCCCAGCAGCCCCAGTGGTAGTATACAGCAGCCCCAGTGGTATACAGCAGCCCCAGAGGTATATACAGCAGCCCCAGTGGTAGTATACAGCAGCCCCAGTGGTAGTATATAGCAGCCCCAGTGGTAGTATACAGCAGCCCCAGTGGTAGTATACAGCAGCCCCAGTGGTAGTATACAGCAGCCCCAGTGGTAGTATACAGCAGCCCCAGTGGTAGTATACAGCAGCCCCAGTGGTAGTATACAGCAGCCCCAGTGGTAGTATACAGCAGCCCCAGCAGCCCCAGTGGTAGTATACAGCAGCCCCAGTGGTATACAGCAGCCCCAGAGGTATATACAGCAGCCCCAGTGGTACACAGCAGGCCCCCAGGGGGTACCCAGCAGCCCCCTGGGGGTACACAGCAGCCCCCAGGGGGTACACAGCAGCCCCCAGGGGGTACTCAGCAGCCCCCTGGGGGTCCCCAGCAGCCCCCTGGGGGGTCCCCAGCAGCCCCCTGGGGGGTCCCCAGCAGCCCCCAGGGGGTATACAGCAGCCCCCTGGGGGTACCCAGCAGCCCCCAGGGGGTACCCAGCAGCCCCCTGGGGGTCCCCAGCAGCCCCCAAATGCTGGCACTCGCCCCCCCCTTGCAAGGGCCCCCCCCCCGCTTCTCTTACCATCCCGGTCTTCTGATCATCGCCGCTCCTCGGTGCTCCTCGCTGCTCCGTCCTCTCTGCTCCCGGCCTGCTACATCCGGGATTCCCGGCCGTCGCGCGATGACGTCATATGCATTGCGACGGCGGGGGTCCCGGATGCAGCAGCAGGACGGACGGAGCAGCGAGGAGCACCGAGGAGCGGCGATGATCAGAAGCCCGGGATGGTAATGTATAAGCAGCGGGGGTGGGTCCCTTACAAGGGGGAACGAGTGCCAGCATTTGGGGGCTATATGCACTGCTTCCCCCTGAGCTGATTGACAGGGGGAAGCAGTGCATATTTAATGAGCGGCCCCACGTGACGGGGCCGCTCATACAGCAGCCCCCCCCCGCCTCCTCCAGCCTCCACAGCCCCCACCACAGCCACCACAAGATGGGCCCCCGTATAGACCCGTGTATAAGCCGAGGGGGGGACTTTTCAGCCCAAATTTTGGGCTTAAAAACTCGGCTTATACACGAGTATATACAATATATATGTGTATATACTGTATATCTGTGTGTATATACTGTATATTTATGTGTATATACTGTATATCTATGTCTGTGTATATACTGTATATGTATATATGTGTATATACTGTATATCTATATCTATATGTGGGTATATACTGTATGTGTATGTATATGTGTATATACTGTATCTATCTATCTATATGTGTGTATATAGAGTATATTGATATATGTGTATATACTGTATATGTATATCTATGTATATGTGGGTATATAATGTATATCTATTGATATGTGAATATAGGGTATATCAATCTATATATGTGTATATACTGTATATCTATCTATATGTATATATGTGTATATACTGTATATTTATATGTGTGTATGTAGAGTATATCAACATCTATGTATGTGTATATATGTGTACATACGATATATCTATGTATATGTGTGTGTATATAGTGTATATCTACATGTATGTATATGTATATACTGTACTAGCTGTGAGCCCGATGCAAATGCATCGGGTGTCTAGAATATTTTAAAATTTTTTTTAACATTTTCAAATAATCCCCATAGAAAGTATAGGGGGACTTGCGGCAGGTGCGGCAAGTGCGGTTTTGCACTTGCGGCAGGTGCGGCCGCGAAATAAACCACGGCTGACCGCAAGTGCAGCGGTTATGCGGCAATCGCGGCAGATGCGGTTTTTTTCACCGCATCTGCCGCGATTTTGGCGGACATATGGTATGCGGACATATGGGGGGTGTGTGGTGACAGCGGGGGGGGGGGGTGTGTGTGTGTACATCGGGGAGTGTGGTTACACGAGAGGCTCCGGAGCACTGTGTCAGCATGTGCTGACAGCAGCGGCTCCGGAGCGGGATCGGAGCAGGGGTGTGCGGACATATGGGGGGGGTGAGGACATATGGGGGGTGTGTGGTGACAGGGGTTGGTGGTGTGTGCTGACAGCGGCGAGGGGTCGCAATGTCCGCTACGCGGGCAATGCTTCGCACGTGGTGACGTCACAGAGTGACAAAGGAACGGTCTTTTGCGGGGTCCGACACGGAAGTGCCTACGGCAATTATATAGTAGATAGAATACATACAGCAGTACCGGTGTGCAGCGGTGCCAGTGTGCAGCAGTGCGGGAGTCCAGGAAGAGACAGCAGGCGGGTGCAGTCAGGGGGGCTGGGGGACAGTGGCCGGGTGCGTTCAGGAGCAAGCGGGGAACAGCTGGCAGAAGGGGGCTGGTGGAATAACAGCCATGTGCGGGCAGGAGGAGGCTTAGGAAGAGCGGCCAGGTGCGTGCAGGAGGGGTCCGGGGGACAGTGGCCGGATGCGGGCAGGAGGGAGGCAGGGAGACAGCGATCGGGTGCGGCAGGAGGGGGTCAGGGGGACAGCGGCCATGTGCGGGCAGGAGGGGTCCGGGGAACAGCAGGCAGAAGGGGGCAGGGGAACAACGGCCATGTGTGGGCAGGAGGTGGCCGAGGAAGAGCGGCCGGTTGCGTGCAGGAGGGGGTCGGGGAACAGCGGCCGGGTGCGGGCAGTAGGGGCGGGGGGGCCTTCCTGGCCGCACCCGGCCGCTGTCCCCCGGCCCTCTCCTGCCCGCAGCACTGTGCTTAGCAGAGTTTACAGCAACTCAGTGGTTAGCAGACTTTATGTGGCTCAGTGGTTAGCAGAGTATACGGCGGCTGAGTGGTTAGCAGAGTATACAGGGTCTCAGTGGTTAGCACAGTATACGCTGGCTCAATAGTTAGCACTGTAAACTGAGTCTCAGTGGTTAGCACTCTATGGTGGCTCAATGGTTGGCACTGTATATGGTGGCTCAATAATTAGAGCAGTAATGTGACTCAGTGGTTAGCACTGTATACGGTGACTCGGTGATTAGCACTGTATGCTGGCTCAGTGGTTAGCACTGTACAGTGGCTCAGTGGTTAGCACTGTACAGTGGCTCAGTGGTTAGCACTGTAAGGTGGCTCAGTGGTTAGCACTGTACGGTGGCTCAGTGGTTAGCACTGTATGGTGGATCAATGTTTAGCCCTGCACGGTGGCTCAGTAGTTAGGACAGTATGGTGGCTCAGTGGTTAGCATTGTACGGTGGCTTTGTGGTTAGCACAGTATGGTGGTTCAGTGGTTAGCACAGCGCGGTGGCTCAGTGGTTAGCACTGCGCGGTGGCTTAGTGTTTAGCAAAGTATGGGTGACTCAGTGGTTAGCACAGTATACGGCCGCTCAGTGGTTAGCACTATATGGAGGCAGAGTGCTTAACTTTGTATGGAGGCTCATTGGTTAGCACAGTATGGTGGCTCAGTGGTTAGCACTGTATAAGGTGGCTGAGTGATTAGCACTGTATGGTGGCTGAGTGTTTAACATTGTATACGGTGAGTCAGTGGTTAGCACTTTATGGTGTCTCAGTGGTTAGCACTGTACGGTGGCTCAGTGATTAGCACTGTACGGTGGCTCAGTGGTTAACACTGTACGGTGGCTCAGTGGTTAGCACTGTATGGTGGCTCAGTAGTTAGCACTGTACGGTGGCACAGTGGTTAGCACTGTATAAGGTGGCTCAGTGGTTAGCACTGTATAAGGTGGCTGAGTGATTAGCACTGTATGGCGGCTGAGTGTTTAAAACTGTATATGGTGAGTCAGTGGTTAGCACTTTATGGTGGCTCAGTGGTTAGCACTGTACGGTGACTCAGTGGTTAGCACCGTACGGTGGCTCAGTGTTTAGCACTGTACGGTAGCTCAGTGGTTAGCACTGTACGGTGGCTCAGTGGTTAGCCCTGTATGGTGGCTCAGTGGTTAGCACTGTACGGTGGCTCAGTGGTTAGCACTGTACGGTGGCTCAGTGTTTAGCACTGTGTACGGTGGCTCAGTGTTTAGCACTGTATATGGTGGCTCAGTGGTTAGCACTGTATATGGTGGCTCAGTGGTTAGCACTGTACGGTGGCTCAGTGGTCAGCACTGTACGGTGGCTCAGTGGTCAGCACTGTACGGTGGCTCAGTGGTCAGCACTGCACGGTGGCTCAGTGGTCAGCACTGTACAGTGGCTCAGTGGTTAGCAGTGTGTATGGTGGCTCAGTGGTTAGCACTGTATATGGTGGCTCAGTGGTCAGCACTCTACGGTGGCTCAGTGGTCAGCACTATACGGTGGCTCAGTGGTCAGCACTGTACGGTGGTTCAGTGGTCAGCACTGTACGGTGGCTCTGTGGTCAGCACTGTACGGTGGCTCTGTGGTCAACACTGTACGGTGGCTCAGTGGTCAACACTGTACGGTGGCTCAGTGGTCAGCACTGCACGGTGGCTCAGTGGTCAGCACTGTTCAGTGGCTCAGTGGTCAGCGGAGGACGGAGGGCAGATTGGTCAGCGGAGGACGGAGGGCAAAGTGGTGAGCAGAGGACGGAGGGCAGAGTTTATCAGCGGAGGACGGAAGGCAGAGTGGTCAGCAGAGAACGGGGGGGGGGGGGCAGAGTGGTCAGCGGAGGCCGAAGGGGGGGCAGAGTGGTCAGCGAAGGTCGGGGGGCAGAGAGATCAGCGGAGGCTGGGGGGGCAGAGAGGTCAGCGGAGGCCAGTGGGGGCAGAGTGGTCAGCGGAGGGTGGGGGGGCAGAGTGGTCAGTGGAGGGAAGGGGGGGGCAGAGTGGTCAGTGGCGGCCAGGGGGGCAGAGTGGTCAGCGGAGATCAAGGGGGACAGAGTGGTCAGCAGAGGCGGGGGGGGGCAGAGTGGTCAGTGGAGGCCAGGGGGGGGGCAGAGTGGCGGCGAAATACTTACTCTCGTGATACTTCCCGGCCGCCATCTTGGTTTCAATATGTACGGGGCGGCGACATAGAAGATCGCGGGCGGAAGATGGAGGACAGAGGAACATGCAGGAAGACGGAGGCGGGTGCGATCTGGTGGTAAGTATGATAGAGGCACAGAGGCATCCGGCAACGGCTCGCAATGGCCTCGCGGCCATTGCTCGCGCATTGCTACGGCTCGCAATGGCCGCTACGCGGCCACTGCTTCGTGTGTGGCGTGGCTGCCTTGCGGCAGCCACGTCCACGACAACGGAAGTTGACCCGAAAATGCCGGAAGTGCGCTAAGGCAATTATAAATTAGATTTATAGTGGCTCAGTAGTTAGCACTGTACGGTGGCTCAGTGGTTAGCACGGTATATGGTGGCTCAGTGGTTAGCACTGTATATGGTGGCTCAGTGGTTAGCACTGTACGGTGGCTCAGTGGTCAGCACTGTACGGTGTCTCAGTGGTCAGCACTGTACGGTGGCTCAGTGGTCAGCACTGTACGGTGGCTCAGTGGTTAGCACTGTATATGGTGGCTCAGTGGTTAGCACTGTATATGGTGGCTCAGTGGTTAGCACTGTATATGGTGGCTCAGTGGTTAGCACTGTATATGGTGGCTCAGTGGTCAGCACTGTACGGTGGCTCAGTGGTCAGCAGTGTACGGTGGCTCAGTGGTCAGCACTGTACGGTGGCTCAGTGGTCAGCACTGTACGGTGGCTCAGTGGTCAGCACTGTACGGTGGCTCAGTGGTCAGCACTGTACGGTGGCTCAGTGGTCAGCACTGTACGGTGGCTCAGTGGTCAGCACTGTACGGTGGCTCAGTGGTCAGCACTGCACGGTGGCTCAGTGGTCAGCACTGTACGGTGGCTCAGTGGTCAGCACTGTACAGTGGCTCAGTGGTCAGCGGAGGACGGAGGGCAGAGTGGTCAGCGGAGGACGGAGGGCAGAGTTTATCAGCGGAGGACGGAAGGCAGAGTGGTCAGCAGAGAACGGGGGGGGGCAGAGTGGTCAGCGTAGGCCCAAGGGGGGGGCAGAGTGGTCAGCGAAGGTCGGGGGGCAGGGTGATCAGCGGAGGCTGGGGGGGCAGAGTGGTCAGCGGAGGGCAGTTGGGGGCAGAGTGGTCAGCTGAGGGTGGGGGGCAGAGTGGTCAGTGGAGGGAAGGGGGGGCAGAGTGGTCAGTGGAGGGAAGGGGGGGCAGAGTGGTCAGCGGCGGCCAGGGGGGCAAAGTGGTCAGCGGAGATCAAGGGGGACAGAGTGGTCAGCAGAGGCCGGGGGGCAGAGTGGTCAGTGGAGGCCGGGGGGGGCAGAGTGGCGGCGAAATACTTACTTCCATCGCCATCTTGCATGTCGCCGCCCCGTACATATTGAAACCAAGATGGCGGCCGGGAACTCTCGTGAGACTTCCCGGCCGCCATCTTGGTTTCAATATGTACGGGGCGGCGACATAGAAGATAGCGGGCGGAAGACGGAGGCGGGTGCTACCTGGTGGTAAGTATGATGGGGCACAGGGGCACAGGCTCCGGAGCACTGTGTCAGCATGTGCTGACAGCAGCTGCTCCGGAGCGGGGGCACAGGGGCACAGGCTCCGGAGCACTGTGTCAGCATGTGCTGACAGCAGCTGCTCCGGAGCGGGGGCACAGGGGCACAGGGGCACAGGCTCCGGAGCACTGTGTCAGCATGTGCTGACAGCAGCTGCTCCGGAGCGGGGGCACAGAGGCACAGGGGCACAGGCTCCGGAGCACTGTGTCAGCATGTGCTGACATCAGCTGCTCCGGAGCGGGATGACAGCGGCGAGGGGTCGCAATGCCCGCTACGCGGGCAATGCTTCGCACGGCGTGGTGACGTCACATAGTGACAAAGCCACGGCGTGCCGGGGTCCGACACAAACGTGCCTTCGGCAATTATAGAGTAGATATGTATAGTTATCTGTGTGTATATGCTGTCTATCTATATATGTGTGTATATAGTGTATATGGACATGAATGTATATATGTGTATATACTGTATATTTATCTGTGTGTATATACTGTATATCTATGTGTATGTGTATATACTGTATATCTATATCTATATATGTGTATATACTGTATATCTATATGTATGTGTGCGTATCTACTATATATCTATGTCTATCTGTATATACTGTATATCTATATGTATCTGTGTGTATATACTGTATATTTATATATCTATCAGTGCTGCTGGAAGAAGGGAGAATTGTCCCGAAACGTTGCCATTTACACCTGAAGGCCCAATAAAGGCATAGGTAACAAAAGCAAAGGAGTGCTGCAGTCCTTTGTTGGATATTGGAGGCAGTGAGTGGAGTAAGCTGGACTGAATTGCACCCTGAAGGAGCTGTGCTGCTTTCTTTACATATAATATCTATATATGTGTATATACTGTATATCTATATGTATGTGTGCATATCTACTATATATCTGTCTATCTGTATATACTGTATATCTATATGTATCTGTGTGTATATACTGTATATTTATATATATATCTATCAGTGTGTATATACTGTATATCTATATATTTGTGTGTATATACTGTATATCTATATCTACATGTGTGTATATGTGTATATATTGTATATCTGTGTGTATATACTGTATATGGATCAGAGTGTATATACTGTATATCTATATCTATCCATATATGTGTGTATACTTTATATCAATATGTGTATATACTGTATATGAATCTGTGTGTATATACTGTATATCTATATTGATGTATATATGTGTATATAGTGTGTGTGTATATACTGTATAGCGATATGTATGTATATATGTGTATATAGTGTATATCTATCTATATATGTGTATATAGTGTATATCTATGTATATATGTATATACAGTATATTGATATATGTGTATATACTGTATATCTATATGTGTATATAGAGTATATATATGTGTATATGCTGTCTATCGATGTAGATATGTGTATATACTGTATATCTATGGATATATGTGTATATACTGTATATGTATATATAGTATATATCTATGTATATATGTGTATAGAGTGTATATGTATATATATATGTGTATATAGTGTATAGCTATGTGTATATACAGTATATTTACATCTATTTTATATATGTGTTGTGAGGCCCCGCCGGCATGATCCTCATGGCCGGGGCGCGTCACATGCAGGATCGAGGTATGATCCTGTGCACACTGGCCGGTTTGACTGATAATGCTGTGTGAGCCAACTTTGAGACACAGGGTTTCATGAGCCTAATGAGCGGCAGTGAGAGTGGGATGAGATTGAGGAAGCCCTAAGGAATGTAAGGGCTGAGTGTTGACAACCCGGAACACAGGGAGTTAACCTGAGCTGTGTGAAAGGCTGATTATCAGCAGCTAAGGGGGTGTGTCCATGTGGGAGTGGCTGGCACGATAAGAGGCAGCCAGGTGAGTGATTGATTCATTCAGATTGGGATTGATTCTGGAAGCTGAGATCCTGCTGAGATTCATCCAGAGATTGCCAGCCTGAGAGCATGTGGGCTGAGAGCAGCCTGAGTGCAGAGCAGTCCAAGGCTCTGTGTGTGGACACGGGAGCATGCTAGCTCCATGCCGGTGCCGAGGTCCGTGGTTGTGACAGCACCTGGAGGGGGAAGCCGTGGTTGACCCGTGGACGCTAGACCGGACGTGGTTCATCTCACGTCCGGGAAGGAGCCTGTGGGGACGCCTGGTGGAACCTGTGACACAGGTAGTGAGACCCGGATCCGTGCCCGGTAAGAAAAGCAGTTCCTGAATGATTGTGGGAACTGTGCACCGTGTGTGTAAATCATGCTAGGCGAGTATAGACCGCCCTTGGGACTGACTCAGTGGAGTCACATAAAGGTCCTGATGAACCGGAATGAAAGTAGCCCTTCGGGAGGCGAATGTATGTAGCCTTTGGAGGCAATCGTATGTAGTGTGCCAGGCGGGCATAGACCGCCTTTGGGTCCGAGTCAGAGTGCTCAGTTAAAGGACCTGATGAAACAGAACGTGTTTAACTATGTGTATGAGGGCTTAGGTAACGGCCCTGAATGAGAGATGATGGCCTATATGTAAGACCCATGTATAAAGATGTGGGGAGAGAGTGACCCAGCTAGTATGGATGATGTTGGAGGCGTTCCGTCCTTGGGACGAGAGGGAGGCTTGCCCTGCTGCTTGCAGAGGGTACCCGTCCCTCAACCACGACCTCTAATGGTGTGGGTGTGCCTGTGGTGCCAGACACAGGGGTAATAGGGCTCCTAGTAGGTATCGGATGAGGTTCCCATGTACTATGGTTTGCCAGTCCCTGTAATGGGCCATGGAGGGGCCACAGTCCATGGATGTGGGCTGTGAGCAGGTGTGTGATCCATGGACGTTTGAATGATGGATCACATACGGTGTGTAAGGTCCCGGTCAGGCAGGATTCCTGACTACGGGTGAATGTATATCATCATGCTGGGGGACTAAAGCCAGGCGGCAGGTACCGCCATTGGGACCCACAGGGCCCGTTGAGGCGTATGTAACGAAGGTCAGAAGCAGGGGTTAGAAGGGCTCCTGTATTGGGTAACGCGTGGTTAGGCCGGAGGCCGCAGCCCCACGGGTTACTAGGGTTTGCCAATCCCTGTTATGAACCCGGAGGGGTCATCATCGTACTGTAACGTATGTATAGTGTAAGTAGGCCGGAGGCCGTAGCCACCATGGGAGCGGTTGGTAGAGCTCCAATGGGGACAGAGATGGTTAAAGGTCCCGGGTTACTATAAAACGTTATGTGCAATATAAGTGTTATGTGATGTTAAATGTAAATGTATGGTGTATTTATGTAAAGTGTTTTTAATCAATGTGATATATGTCAAACATGCTACCCGGGTTATGTTGTTAATATGTGAAAATAAACGGGTAGACATTGGTTAAACCTATAAACAAGTGTTGTTGTCGTTTTGCAAGCGGGTTCCCTGGTTGCTGCCTCACAGTGTATATGTTCTATATAACTATATGTGTCTGTGTTTATATAGTGTATGTATGCATATGTGTATGTACAGTGCCTACAAGTAGTATTCAACCCCCTGCAGATTTAGCTGGTTGACACATGCGGAATTAACTTGGCATTGTGACATTTGGACTGTAGATCAGCCTGGAAGTGGGAAATGCACTGCAGCCAAAAAGATTTTTTTATTTTTTATTTTTTTTATTTTTTTTAAAGCGTTAAAAGTTAATTCAGAGGGTCATTTATTATTCAACCCCTCAAACCACCAGCATTCTGTTTGGTCCCCCTAAAGTATTAAGAAGTAGTTCAGGCACAAAGAACAATGAGCTTCACATGTGTGGATTAATTATCTCTTTTGCCAGCCTTTTCTGACTATTTAAGACCCTCCCCAAACTTGTGAACAACACTCATACATGGTCAACATGGGAAAGACAAAGGAGCATTCCAAGGCCATCAGAGACAAGATCGTGGAGGGTCACAAGGCTGGCAAGGGGTACAAAACCCTTTCCAAGGAGTTGGGCCTACCTGTCTCCACTGTTGGGAGCATCATCCGGAAGTGGAAGGCTTATGGAACTACTGTTAGCCTTCCACGGCCTGGACAGCATTTGAAAGTTTCCTCCCGTGCCGAGGCCAGGCTTGTCCGAAGAGTCAAGACTAACCCAAGGACAACAAGGAAGGAGCTCCGGGAAGATCTCATGGCAGTGGGAACATTGGTCTCAGTCAATACCATAAGTAATGTACTCCACCGCAATGGTCTCCATTCCAGACGAGCCCGTAAGGTACCTTTACTTTCAAAGCGTCATGTCAAGGCTCGTCTACAGTTTGCTCATGATCACTTGGAGGACTCTGAGACAGACTGGTTCAAGGTTCTATGGTCTGATGAGACCAAGATCGAGATCTTTGGTGCCAACCACACCAGTGACGTTTGGAGACTGGATGGCACTGCATACGACCCCAAGAATACCATCCCTACAGTCAAGCATGGTGGTGGCAGCATCATGCTGTGGGTTTTTTCTCAGCCAAGGGGCCTGGCCATCTGGTTTGCATCCATGGGAAGATGGATAGCACGGCCTACCTGGAGATTTTGGCCAAGAACCTCCGCTCCTCCATCAAGGATCTTAAGATGGGTCGTAATTTCATCTTCCAACAAGACAACGACCCAAAGCACACAGCCAAGAAAACCAAGGCCTGGTTCAAGAGAGAAAAAATCAAGGTGATGGAGTGGCCTAGTCAGTCTCCTGACCTTAACACAATTGAAAACTTGTGGAAGGAGCTCAAGATTAAAGTCCACATGAGACAGCCAAAGAACCTGGATAACTTGGAGAAGATCTGCATGGAGGAGTGGGCCAAGATAACTCCAGAGACCTGTGTCGGCCTGATCAGGTCTTATAAAAGACGATTATTAGCTGTAATTGCAAACAAGGGTTATTCCACAAAATATTAAACATAGGGGTTGAATAATAATTGACCCACACTTTTATGTTTAAAATTTATTAAAATTCAACTGAGCAACATAACTTTTTGGTTTGTAAGATTTATGCTTCTGTTAATAAATCCTACTCTCGTTTGCAGTTTGAAGGCTCTAACTTATTTGCATCTTATCAAACCACCTAAATCTGCAGGGGGTTGAATACTACTTGTAGGCACTGTAGTCCTCCTCCGTCCTCCTGTGTCTCCGGAGCTTTTTGTCCCCTGTGTTGTCTCTGTTCCCGGGTCTCCTCTCTCTCTCACTCTGAGGTGCAGTGCCTGGGGGTTGTTTTACCGGAGGTGCAGGGTGCAGGACCGGGTCTCCTCTCTCCCTCTCTCTCAGGTGCAGTGCCTGGGGGTTGTTTTACCGGAGTTGCAGGGTGCGGGGCCGGGTCTCCTCTCTCCCTCTCAGCTGCTGTGCCTGGGGGTTGTTTTACCGGAGGTGCAGGGTGCAGGGCCGGGTCTCCTCTCTCCCTCTCTCTCAGGTTTAGTGCCTGGTCGTTGTTTTACCGGAGGTGCAGGGTGCAGGGCCGGGTCTCCTCTCTCCCTCTCTCTCAGGTGCAGTGCCTGGGGGTTGTTTTACCGGAAGTGCAGGGTGCAGGGCCGGGTCTCCTCTCTCCCTCTCTCTCAGGTGTGTGTGGGGGTTGTTTTACCGGAGGGGCAGGGTGCGGAGCCGGTTCTCCTCTCTCCCTCTCAGCTGCTGTGCCTGGGGGTTGGTCTCCCGGAGGTGCAGGATGCAGGTCTCCTCTCTCCCTCAGCTGCTGTGTATGGGGGTTGTTTTACCGGAGGTGCAGGGTGTGGGGCTCGTCTCCCTCTCTCTCTACCCGGGTCTCCTGTGTCTGTGGAGGGTTGTTCTCCCGGAGGTGCAGTGCAACTGCAGCTCGCGATGACGCTACGCGTCATTGCTCGCAGTGCCGCAAAGGAGCTTGGGATTCGGCTACAACGCCCGAATTCTAAACTCCCGATTATATAAGTAGATAATAATTAGGGATGAGCTAGTATACTCGTTACTATTCGCTACTCGCAGAATAGTACGATATTCGGGATACAAATTACTCAGCAAATTTTCTTGTTACAAGTAGCGAGTACAATGCAAGTCAATGGGAAATGCTAGTACTGTTCTGCTGGACTCTACAAAGCAGTGTGGGGGCCTGAGGACAAGGCTTAAATAGATGCATGAATGTTTAAAAGCCAGGCGGTAAAAAGACGGCTAGTTTTTTTAAATGATCAGCTGATGCATGCTCCTCACTCGAACCTTTGCTTCCATCCGGTCCTTCGCTCCCCACCTGATCCTTTACACCCTGCCTGATCCTTTGTTCCCCATTCAATCCTCCATTTCTCGTGCCAGGCAGTAAAAAGCCGGACGGCTTTTTTAAACTATCAGCTGATGCATCATCTAATCGTTTAAAAGCCGGGCAGTAAAAAGCCAAGTTTTTACTGCCTGGCTTTTAAACGATAAGGTGATGCATCCACTTTTTATTGCCTGGCTTTCTTCCAGCCACAGAGACAGAGTCAGAGAGAAAAAGCAGAGGAGGTGGAGAACAGAGCTGAAAGCAGAGGACCGAGCAGGGAGGGGAAAATTGGTTGGGAGCGGAGGACCGGGTGGGGAATGGAGGATCGGACGGTTAAAAAGGGATCAGGCAGGGGGCAAAGGATCGGGCGGAGAGCAAAGGACAGGGCGGGGAGCAATTGACTGGGCGGGGAGCGATGGACCAGGCGGGGAGCGAAGGACTGGTTGGGGAGCAGAGGACCGGGCGGGGAGCACACACATCAGCTGATCACTTAAAAGAAACGAAAGGCTTTTTTCCTCCCGTCTTTTAAACAATCATGCATCCATTTCAGCCTTTTTCTCAGGCCCCCAGACCGCTTTGTAGGGTCCAGCAGAATAGTACTCACATTTCCCATTGACTTGCATTGTGCTTGCTACTCGTAACGAGTACGCGAGTATTAGAACCTACTCGTTATGATTCCAGCAAGTCTGAATATTTCACCACTCACTCATCCGTAATAATAATTATTATTATTTATAGAGCACCATTGATTTCAGGGTACTGTACATGAGAGAAAGTTACATACAAAACACATTTATGAAATATAATCCCCATTTTAACACTTTATTAATATTTTTGTATTACTTACATGCTTACTTCTCCAAGTTTCCCAAAGTGCCATGAAAAAAGTGGAACTTTTGAATAATTTTCATAACTGATTTGCATAAGTTACTCCTGTGTACATAAATATAATTTTGCAGAGGCAGATACTGGAAACTCCCTGTGCAAGAAGCTTGTTTATGGCCCCTCTCCCTTCTATACCAAAACTACAAGATCTCACAATATAAATGTATATGTACAAATGGATCAATTGTTATCTTTAAGCCATCTGCCGACACTGATTTTGTAATGCAGATTTTGGACATCGGAAATCTGCATTTTCTGTCAAAGATACGCACCCAAAACATCCTTGCAACAATAGGGCATTTTTGCAGAATTTTTTCACGCGTAATTTGTTCCTTTTTTTTAGCAATTGTTCACTGTTGTGACTGTGAATAAAGCTAGGTTAAAGACGGGGAAAAAAGGGTTTCAAGATGTCATATTGTGGTGGGCTGAGAGCTCATGGCGACGGTCACTTAATCCCAGAGCTCCGCAGCTATGGATCTTCAAAACGACTCACAGCACACCACATTTTGCATGCCTGTCACCTTGAGCTGCGGCGGAAACCCTTGCTCACCCAGGATGCCTCGGTGACCAGCGAAATCCCGCCCTACACCAGTGAAGGTGACGGACTTCTTTGCCCAGGACGGCGGCACCTCGCAGTCCAACATGGCGCCGTCTGGTGCGTCCCGCTCTGCCTCCTTGCGCACCTCCTCTAGAAGTGCGAGGGAGCAGGAGATGATGGAGGCTGATGACATCCCGCTCACCGGGGGTACAATGCAGAAGCTACTGTCATCCCTTAGAGCAGCCCTCCATGAAGATTTTCAAGGTATGCTGGGGGAGTTCAGGAGGGACATAAGCAGCCTGGGAGACTATACAGCGCATCTAGAGGGGAAAATTGCTGAATACACAGCAGCCCATAACACCCTGGCTGACAGCTTTGACTCTCTCTTGAGAAAGATGGAAGCCCAGCAGTTGTGGTTATGGGACCTAGAGGACAGAAGCAGGCTCAGTAACATTAAACTAAGAGGAATCCCGGAGGATATTAAGGACTCTGACCTGCCTGACCTGCTATCCTCCTTTATTAATCAAGTCCTCCCTGGTACACCTTTTGCATTGTTGGAAATTGAACGCATACATCGTGTTCCCAAGCCTTCCCACATTAATCCAGCATTACCTCGGGACGTTCTGTCATGCATGCATACCTTCAGGGTTAAGGAAGATTTTATGAGGGCACTAAAGAAGCGCCTGGAGCTCCCTGAGCCATTTGCTAAGATTGCCGTATACCATGATATGGGAACCCTGGCCAGACGTCGGGAGTTCGCACCTATGTGTAAAATTCTGCGGGAAGCTGGTGTCCCTTACAGTTGGGGTTTTTCCCGGTGAAAGTATGTTTTACTTACAAAGGTGATTGCCATATCTTCAACTCCCCTAAACTGCTGTACCGGACGCTAAAGGCTTGGGACTTAACCCCATCCGCTTCAAGGGTGAATAACTCAGAGCTGACAAAGCTCCCTCCCCTGCAAGTAGACATGACCCCGAATGGGAAGAAGTTCACTGAACGGGGAATACCCGTATGTCTCGGATGGAGGATCCGTGGCTGTGCCTCTTTTGTCGCTAGCCCTGGGAGACACGGCATTGGATTTTCTTTTTTGTATCTTTTCTTTTTTCTTAGGCACAGTGGATGCCTTCCCATGATGGAAGCTTGCGGTTTATCATCCCCGGTGCTTCCCCTCCCCTTCTGCAAACTCCGGTTTGCCTCATACGTTTACATTTGTGTGATGTTAACTTTCTTTATGTTGTTTTTTGTGCCCTAACCCTTTCCTCCCTTTTCCATGGTGAGCTATGGATGTTTCGTTTATCCTTAAGGCACCATCATATGCCGCCATATCGCTCGCAATTTCGTTGGCAATTCCAAAATTCGGCGATGTGGAAACCACATCACCTGCGCTAGTGGCGTATGACTGGGCGATTCTACGGCGAGAGATCGCTGGTGGAGCGTTGCCTGATTGCCCTGCACTGCAGTCAAATCAGGCGATATCCACCAGGCGATCTCAGCGCATCCTGGCGAGTGATAGCGACGTATGCAGCAATCCTGAAAAAAATCCCGTAGGCGTGCTTGGATGTGGGTTTTTTTGCGCTGCATTAGCGGCAATTGGTGGGTAATACTGCTTCCGATTGGCTGGCCGTGTTCAAGGCACCTTATTTGATGACCCGTGCGTTCACGCAAGTCTGACCAATGGGAACGTAGTTCTATCCACCAATCGCAGTGATAGGGGCGTGGTGAAACACACTCTAGCACACCCCTTTCCAGACAGTGTGCCCACATCGCTGCTACCATTGTGGCGGGTGATGCGGCAATGATGTGAAGGGAAGATCGCTTCCGGTCTTCTGCAGGCGAATTCCGGAGCGCAGGATCACCTGCGATCGCACGCAAGATCCCTACGTGTGACAGCTCCACAGTGATTGAAAAAAGTGCCCGAAAAGTGCGCGCTCACGTCAAATTGCCAGCTATATGGAAGCCATATGGTGGCGTGTGACGGTACCTTTAGTACATGCACCATGAGTATCAGACTGGTATCTATGAATGTGAACGGCCTGAATTCCCCGGCCAAACGTTTGTTTCTTTGGACGGAGTCACGGGAGAGTAAAGCTGATATCCTCTGCATTCAAGAATCTCACCTCCTCAAGGAGGACAATGTCAGGGTTAGGAGTCATTTGTTTAATACAGCCTTTTTTGCAAATAACCCTGCAAAAAAAGCGTGGGTTGGTATTTTTGTAAAAACATCTGTACTTTTCCGATTGCTTAGTGAAATAACTGACCCTGCCGGACGATATTAATTGTTTGTAAGTGTTTAACTCTTTGTTCACGATAATGAATGCTTATGTGCAGAATACCTCCCAAACTAAATTTGTCTGCAATGTTCTAAAATTAGCTCACAAGCACGCCCAGGGTATGTTGGTGGTCTGTGGGAACTTTAATATCACCATGTCCAGTCAACTAGATTGCTCGTCTAACAGACCGACCGCTAGGGGGGAGCTAGGCCCACTATGCAGAGGTCTACATTTACATGATGTCTGGAGATATCTGCATGCCGGGGAAAAGGATTTCACCTTTTTTTCTAATAGACATAGATCTTATTCACAGTTAGACTATTTCTTGGTAAACAGCGTGGCTCTTCCTGCTTGTAGAGCTGCCAAGATAGGTCTGATTACGTGGTCAGACCACGCGTCTGTGAGTCTGAATATTTCTGTGGTGTGCAGACCCCAGACATCGGGATCTTGGAAAATTAATTTTGATCTTCTATGACGTCAACAGATTGTATCGGAGGAGAGGGAGGAACCTTCTGAGTAATTTACATCTAATGGCAACTCTGAAGTCTCGGATGAGATGCTATGGGAATCCCATAAAGCTTACATCCGTGGCGTTTTAATACAAAATGCCTCTCGTCTTGAGAGGGAGAGGGAAAAAGCGAGGGAGGAGCTCTTATCCAATATGCACATTTTGGAGCAATTGAATAAGGACAGCCCATCCCCCTTGGTAACTAGGCAGCTCTTCCAAACCCGTACCCAACTCTGAGCCTTCTTATTGTCCGAGCATGAGAAACACTTGAGGAAACCTAAATTAGCCTTCTATGCAATGGGTGATAGGGCTGGGGCGCTGTTGGCCAAACGCATAAAAAAGAGAGAAATAGCTTCCCAAATAACGGCACTGCAAGACTGCTCTGGAGCACTGTAATATAACCCCATTGCCATTGTGGACGCGTTTGCCCAATATTACTCCCAATTGTATAACATTGGAGATGACCCTTCCACCGTTTCTCCCATACCTTCTGAGATCCATCACTTTCTCAATGGCCTGCAGCTCCCTAGTTTAACTATGGACCATCTTAACTCTTTAAATTCCCCTATCACGCACGCTGAGATCTTAAATGTCATTAAAAATACTAAATGTTGGGGCTACAATCTAGCATGCATTCTGCGTAATGTTCTGGATTGGAATAAGGGCACAAGTAAATTCTCAGATATAAAATTGGAGGGAGATTGGGCCAGACCCTGGGACTTATCTGCCTTGCTACACTCCCCATTGTCTTGTCTTCAAGACTCCCTGAAAAATACAGTAATATATAGGGATACTATTATAACATGGAAAGAGATAAGAAAAAAGCTTAAACTATCGTGGAAGATCTCTAGACGACTTAATCCATGGAGATGTCCGGCTTTCCCGTTGGGACGTGAAAACTCCCTATTTAAGATTTGGAGAGATAAAGGGGTCCATACATTGGAAAACCTCATGAATTTTGAAGAAAAAAGATGGTTTACTGAGAGGGAGGTATTATCTGTTTATAATCTACCCCAGATACATGTCATGCAGTTTCGCCAATTGAACTACCATCTCCTTTCCCAATTGCGGGACCTCTCGGGAGAAATTGATAATAAATTATGGTCCGAAGTACTAAACATAACGGAAAGTGATGTGTCCATCACCTCATTATATGCTAAACTGCAACAGGTTCTAAGACCACAGAGAGGAGGAGGATTATTCAATAAATGGCGCAAACATATCAATGATCCAGAACTCTCTCGGAAAATTCTGGAAGGGTGGGGAGTAGTAAGACGCTACATAACCAATGAGAGATGGAGAGATTCTCAGTTCAGGATCATGCATGGTACTATTCAGGGCTTTAATATACCTCCTTCTCAGACAAACCAGGGGAGATGGGTTCATTGCCCAAAATGCAAGGCACCTATGACAGACCTGGAACATGGCCTGTGGTCCTGCCCTGACTCACAAAAGCTTTGGAAAGAGGTAGAAACCTGGGCCAGGGAGCTATGTGGGGACATGGAAAGCCTAGACCCGATGCGTTGGATTTTTCATTATCAAACAATCCCTGACACCAGCAGACACCCTCATGCCCTGTGGCATTATATTGCATTGATAGCCAAAAGGCTTCTCCTCCAACATTGGCTCAACAATAGACCCCCAGACTTGTCTCTGGTCAAAAACTTGATGCGCCACACATTGACACTCGAGTCTCTAGACACATCACGTAACCCAAATAAATTAGCAAAAAAATTCTTCTTCAAATGGAGAACATTCATTGTAAAAGAATTCACAGATGGTGAAATTGACAATTTTATGAGACCTTTTCGTTCCTCAGAGTGGTATGCGTTGGAGGATTTAGGTGGAACATTGGGCAGACTGAGATGCGGAGTTTAGGTGCTTACGGTGAGAATAGATGTCTTATACTACAGACTTAATAACTGTATATTATCTTATATTTCTGTTGAGTAAAATTGCCATAATGGAAAGGAGATATCCAGGGGAGGGGGGAGGGAGGGTTAATAAAAACCATTGTTCATTTTTGAAATGGAGATATATCTTTGTATTAACAGCTATGTTCAGCTTCTGCTTAATTTTCATTGGATATATATCTTGAGACTTTTCTAATGTTTGGAACTATGTTTATATGTAAAAACTAATAAAAAGATGGTTCAAAAAAAAAAAAAAAAACTAAATGTTACCCTGCGCCTGGCCCAGATGGGCTTCCGAATGATTATTATCGCCTATTTTCCTGTGTTAACCCCCTTTCTATTGCGGGCCTGCAATTTCTGGCAATCTACTGGCGCCATTTCTCCCCGTAATCTGGAAGCCACTATAGTTACCATTCCGAAACCTGGCAAGCCCCCAGATGACCCCGGAAGTTATCGCCCCATTTCATTACTTAATTGTGATGTCAAGGTATTTTCTAAATTAAGTGCAGCTAGGCTCCAACTGGTTCTCTGTTTTTACTTAACGCAGATCAGGTGGGTTTCGTGATGGGGTGACAGAGCAAAAATGGCACAAGATGGTTTATTAACCTGATTAGAGTTGCGAAGATGGCTGGGGTTCCTAGTGCGCTCCTGTCTTTGGATGCTGAGAAAGCCTTTGATAGGGTGCACTGGGGATACCTGGCCTCCGCTTTTGGAGAAATTTGGCTTTTCCGGCCCTATTCTCTCAGCCATTTTGGCTTTATACTCGAACCCTAACGCTAGAGTGCTATCTTCGGGCTTTCTCTCCTCCAACTTCAGGTCAACCAACGGAACCCGCCAGGGCTGTCCTCTATCACCTATAATTTTCTCTTTGGTTATTGAGCCTTTGGCGGAAACGATTAGGATTAACCCTGACATCACTGGTTTCCAAATTGGCTCTTCCTTCCATAAAATCGGACTTTATGCGGATGATATTATGATAGCGTGTACAAACTTAGGGAAGTCCTTTTCGGCGGTTATGTCCACATTGTCACTTTTCTCCAGAATTTCATTCTACAAATTGATTGCGGGGAAATCCCTTATATTTCCAATCACGGTTCCCGCTACCAGTGGCGTAACTAGAGTCCTAAGGGCCCTGGTGCGAAATTTGGACCTAGGTCCCCCCTTTTCCACGCGCCCACATTGGTCAGATGTACAGGCCCCATGTAATGTTCTAAATCCTATAAAGACTCACAAATTGTTCTCTCTCCCCTTCATTATGTAGTAATGTCCCTCATCCTGCTATATATGGTCCTTACAGCCCTTCATGTAATATAATGCAGCGTCACAGCTCTTCAGATAATATAATGCAGCCTCACAGCCCTCCAGATAATATAATGCAGCGTCACAGTCCTTCATATAATATAATGCAGTGTCACAGCCCTTCATATAATATAATGCAGCCTCATAGCTCTACAGATAATATAATGCAGCCTCACAGCCCTCCATATAATATAATGCAGCGTCACAGCCCTTCATATAATATAATGCAGCCTCATAGCTCTACAGATAATATAATGCAGCCTCAAGCCCTCCAGATAATATAATGCAGCAACACAGCCCTTTATATAGTATAACACAATAATGCAGCCTCATAGCCCTCTTTATAGCAAACATCCTCCCCACACAGACACACTTCTCCCTGTACAACCTGCCCCACTCACCCAGTTAACTGCCCTCTGTACCGCCCTCCCCCCACACACAGACACACACTGACACACACTGTACAGCCCCCCACTCCACACACACAACACACTGCCCCCTGTACAGCCCCCCACACCCAGTCACACTGCCCCTTGTATAGCCACCACACACACACAATCACGCACACAGTCACACACGGTGAACCACACACAGTCAAACACACACACGTCAAACACACACACGGTCAAACACACACGATCAAACACACACATACACACACATCACACACTGACACTCCCTGTACCGACCCTCAGCTGTGATCAGTCTCTGTGGCCACTGGGGTCCCCCTCTCCTCCTGACACTGAGGTATGTGTTGGATACACTGTACCGACCCCCAGCTGTGCTCAGTCTCTGTGGCCCCCAGGGCCCCCGCTCACCTCCTGATACTGAGGTCTGTGCTGGATAAGCTGTACCGATCGCCCCTCTCCAAGAGCTGCAGCTCTTCTGCATTACTGCTTCCACCGGTAGCTCTGTTCTGTCTGTGATGAGGTCACATGACCTCATCACAAAGCAGCAGCAGCGGCCACAGGAGATTTAAAGCGACTGTGCCTGCCAGTCCTCCGGCGGCCGTGATCAGCCTCCTGGGGACCAGCCGGGCAGAGCGCTGCGCAGTGATATGGTTGTGCGTCCTCAGGGACGCACATCCATGTAAAGCTGTGACAGCGGTCGCAGGAGTCGGCGGGCCCGGCCCCTGTACCTCCGGGACCCGGTCTCACTTGCGACCTCTGCGACCGCGGATGGTACGCCACTGCCCGCTCCCCTAACTGAAAAACTGAAACTACTCTTCCCATTTATCTGGAAGAAGGACGGTATCCCCTATCTGGGAATTGTCTTGACTCAATCCCATCGAATGGTTCCCGTTAACGTCGAGACTCTATTGGCCTCTTTAGCTAAAGAAATTTCTAAACACCCCCTCCCAGCTCTCTCATGGGTAGCGTGCATTCACGCCTTTAAAGTGATCCTCCTCCCTAAGATTTTGTATGTTTTTAGAAATCTACCCTTGGCTATCCCTACGAAAATTTTGTCCCGTATTGAAGGGGTGGCTCATAGATATATTTGGGCACAAGGGAAGACCAGAGCCTAGGTAACATTATGTACTTGCCTTATGCTCGTGGTGGTATGGGAGTCCCTAATGTAGCAGGCTACCATAGGGTCATGGTCCCACAAGAGGCGAAATTCTGGTGGGCTTCTGCCTCCTCCATGAGCTGGTTAGAGATCGAATCCGCTTTTGTCGATGGGGGCTCACTACATTACCTGTTAGCGGCAGAGTGTCTGTCTCCCACATCTCTTGATCTACAACTGCCCACGATGTGTACGCTCTTGATGTACTGGAGAGAGGAGGTTGGCAGGCAGATCCGACTTACTCCTGGTGATGTTGGTATTAGAGCCCTGGGCTTTCATATTCCCTATCTGAACCTCATTCCATGGGAATAGGCGGGGATTTTGACCTGTGTGGATATTTTAAGAGAGGGCATTCTGCTTCCTTTCCCTGATTTATGTGCGCTCTTCCCTGATGTCCGCTCGATGTATTATCAATATGCCCAGATCTCTCATTTTCTCAGCACTGTGAGGGGACGCCTGGTATCTTGACCTTCCTCTGATGTCTCCTTTTACTAACAGTATGTGCTCTCACAGACCAGTCATAAAGGCCTTACTGTTACTTATAGACGTATTAACAAACTTTTGTTCCCAGCTAAACCTAGTTACATGAGATGGTGGGAGGAAGACCTCAACTTTATGGCCTTGTAGGAGGAATGGTACACCTAGAGGTGTTGAAGAAGATCCATCTGAGATGGTACTATCCACCGGTGAGGTAGGCTTGCTTTTCCCAGGACCATTCCTCCCTTTGCTGGCGCCAATGTGGGGAACGTTGTAATACTTCTTTATGTTTGTATATCACATCTAGTCTATTCCCCTGAGAAGGCTCTTGTGGAGCCGAAACGTGGGACTGTGAATCTTATGTTTTGCATAAATAAAAAGCAACAAAAAGAAATACCTTCTCCGACGCATCTTTCTTAACTTAATGTGCTGGGACTATTATACTTTATTTCAATGTGGGGAACGTGGCTTTATCTCACATATGGTCGTACTGCCCTAGGCTTGCCCCTAATTGGGCGGTGGTTTCTGGTCTCTTGCAGACTGTGACTGGGATTGGCATCCAATTAACAACCCAAATGACGGTCTTACATGTTGGGATCCATCTTCTCCCTCGTGACCGCATTAGTCTGGTGTCCAATATATTGACTGCCTCGAGGCTTAGTATTTCCGCGAAATGGAAAGACCTGAATCCCCCAACTATTGGAGATGTTATGGACCATTTAAATGTTATCTTTTATCATGAGTTTTACTTAGCGTTAGACAATCCTGCTAGGAACCAAGTTTTAAACTCTTGGGCAATGTGGGCAGCTCATCCCCTTGCTGTTCCGCTCCTCTTATAACCCTACCCTGCTTGATGGTTGGTCTTCATGTTGGATCCTTTGTTTGGTCAGTTTTGACTGTGCTATTGGTCTGATTGTATGTATATCTGTCTATGCTCACCTCCCCCTGTCCTCCCAATCCCCACTCCCCCCCCTGTTACAGACTTGTTTTTGTTATTTTTCTTTATATACGTAATTGTTATGTCTCGTTGTTACTTAAGAATTTCAATAAACATTTATTGGTTTAGAAACAAAATATGTCATTGTGACGTGTATTTTTGAAATAATTTAAAATAATGAGTTGGGGCTTTGCTGTATGTTGGAGTATGACATTGGCCAAACATTATGAATCTCAGGCTTAGTGCTGGCTGGCAATATTCAGTTGGCATTAACCCCTTTATTACACAGTTTGCCACTGACACCAGGGCAACTGGAAGAGTCTGGGTACTTCATGAGAAAATGGCACTTCTCATGAATGTGCCATTTTATGGGGCGGCTGTTGGCTGCAATTCGCAGCGTGAGGGGCCAAAAATATTTGGCTTAAAAAGGCTTATTTACTGTACGAGTCAGATAATAGATACTGAATATTTATTAAAAACTTTAATCTAAAAATTTTAAAATCATAGATACAATAAAAACTTTTGTACAAATTCAGTAAATCTTTATATACAATATCTTTTATATGACTTTTATGCTGTACTTGATTAGCGTTAGTACTAGCATGGTGTTTCTTCTTATATATTGGACACCGCTCTTTGGTGGGTCAATTTTCTTCAATCTATGTGAGGAGTCCTAGAAAGATATATTATGTCACCACTTGGTTTAACCTCAGGTATTTTATTTTTATTTTTGGGTTTATGATTATCAACCCCTTACCTTATGGGGGTCTCTTTCTGTATACTTATACTTCTGCTACTTATAGACGTATTAACAAACTTGCTGTTAGTGTTAGTGTATTTTAACTTTGTTTTCTTATAATCCTTTGGCTATTGGGAAATGTATTACCGTATATACTCGTGTATAAGCCACCCCTGTATAAGCCGACCCCCCTACTTTTGCCCCAAAAATCTGGAAAAACCTATTGACTCGTGTATAAGCCGAGGGTGGACCCCAGCACAGGTATACAGGCCCCAGCAGTGTGGTATACAGGCCCCCCCAGTGGTATACAGACCTCCCCAGTGGTAGTATACAGCAGCCCCAGTGGTAGTATACAGCAGCCCCAGTGGTAGTATATAGCATCCCCAGCAGCCCCAGTGGTAGTATATAGCACCCCAGAGCCCCAGTGGTAGTATATAGCAGCCCCAGTGACAGCAGCCCCAGTGGTAGTATATAGGAGCCCCAGCAGCCCCAGTGGTAGTATATAGGCAGCCCCAGCAGCCCCAGTGGTAGTATATCAGGCAGCCCCAGCAGCCCCAGTGGTAGTATACAGCAGCCCCAGCAGCCCCAGTGGTAGTATACAGCATCCCCAGCAGCCCCAGTGGTAGTATATAGCACCCCAGCAGCCCCAGTGGTAGTATATAGCAGCCCCAGCAGCCCTAGTGGTAGTATATAGCATCCCAGCAGCCCAGTGGTATATACACACCAGTGGTAGTATATAGGAGCCCCAGCAGCCCTAGTGGTAGTATATAGGCAGCCCCAGCAGCCCCAGTGGTAGTATACAGGCAACACCACAGTGGTAGTATAAGCAGCCCCAGCAGCCCCAGTGGTAGTATATAGCAGGCCCCAACAGCCCCAGTGGTAGTATAAGCAGCAGCCCAGTGGTAGTATACCCAGCAGCCCCGTGGTAGATATAGCAGCCCCAGCAGCCCAGTGGTAGTATATAGGAGCCCCAGCAGCCCCAGTGGTAGATATACGAGCAGCCCCAGTGGTAGTATACAGCAGCCCCGGCAGCCCCAGTGGTAGTATACAGCAGCCCCAGTAATCCAGGGCCCCCCCAGCCTTGCTCCGGTCACCTGTAAAGTAAAATATACTTATCACTGTCCCGCTGCCGTCCGCGCCCGCATCTGCCGACATGCGATCCTCCATCTTCATGCGTCTTCTTCTGACTTCCTGTGTTCGGCGCCGGCAATGACGTCATTGCCTGCGACGAACAGAGAAAACCGGAAGAAGACGCATGAAGATGGAGGATCGGGATGTCGGCAGATGCGGGCGCGGACGGCAGCGGGACAGTGATAAGTATATTTTACTTTACAGGTGACCGGAGCAAGGCTGGGGGGCCCTGGATTACTGGGGCTGCTGGGGCTGCCGTATTGACTCGCGTATAAGCCGAGGGGGGTACTTTTCAGCCCAATTTTTGGGCTGAAAAACTCGGCTTATACGCGAGTATATACGGTATATTATTAGTAGTTTTCCTCCATTATTCATATCCACACTATATTATTTAAATAGCAATACATGTAAGGATATGTGTAATTTTGTCCATTTTTTTTTTTTTTTAGATGTCCTTCTGTTGTAAAATCTTTGACTCCTCTTGTAACCTGCAGGGTATATACTGTATACTGTTTAACCTCTGATAATCTTACACTTTGGTGTGCTTATGCAGGCTTTGAATACCTTATACCTTTCATGTTCTGGATGCCTTTCTGGGTCCTCTCCCTTTCCCTAGTAATGCCGGTGATTTTCTGCCCACACCTAATGTGAAATGCTCTTGATTAATTCCTATCAGTGATTAACATAAATGTGTATATGTTTATATCAATCCTCATCATTGAAACGGTTGTAACTATACTGTGCCTCTCTTTATGTGACACCACTAAAAATATATATAAAGTGATATGGCGCCCAGCCATCATGTGAATGGCTGTATATATCACACAGTTGGAGGTATGATGCATTGTGAATGTTTCACTTGTCTTGCAGCAGTAGATACACGAGTTAATGCAAGTATGAATGTGCATGAGTGAACAAACCTCCAGGGGTGTGGTCAGGGCTGATATCATGTGACTTATCGCTGGTCACAGGATGTGATGTCAGCCCAGGTCCTAGAGGCTGCAAACCGGCCGCTGGAGCACATGGGAAGAGACCAGGCTTGGAGCCGTGGACTAACAAGAGGTCAGTGAGTGGAGTCTGAGAGTGCTCCATTGGGAAATTTCTGGAGAAGTGTATCTTAACCTGTGCAGGTGTACCCATGTGTGAGGTAAATGGACTGTATACCGTACTTATGTTCCTATAATGCTGAAGAAAGGCTCATGTTTATGGTCTGGAGTGCGGTTTATAGAGCACAATAAACCGACAGTGGACTGTTGTGATCATATTAGGGTGCTGTGTATTGCTTTGTGCTGCCATGCGAGTGTACCCCTACTAGATCCAGCAAGTTTAGCCTCACTATATATATATAAGTTTGGCCAAAAGTATTGACACCCCTACAATTCTGTCAGATAATATTCAGTTTCTTCCTGAAAATGATTACAATCACAAATTCTTTGGTATTATTATCTTCATTTAATTTGTCTTCAATGAAAAAACACAAAAGAGAATGAAGCAAAAAGCAAAACATTGATCATTTCACACAAAACTCCAAAAATGGACCAGACAAAGTATTCGCACCCTCAGCCTAATACTTGGTTGCACAACCTTTAGCCAAAATAACTGCGATCAACCGCTTCCGGTAACCACCATTGAGTTTCTTACAATGCTCTGCTGGAATTTTAGACCATTCTTCTTTGGCAAACTGCTCCAGGTCCCTGATATTTGAAGGGTGCCTTCTCCAAACTGCCATTTTTAGATTCTCCACAGGTGTTCTATGGGATTCAGGTCTGGACCATTCCTTAGAAGTCTCCAGTGCTTTCTCTCAAACCATTTTCTAGTGGTTTTTGAAGTGCGTTTTGAGTCATTGTCCTGCTGGAAGACCCATGACCTCTGAGGGAGACCCAGCTTTCTCACACTAGGTCCTACATTATGCTGCAAAATTTGTTGGTAGTCTGCAGACTTCATAATGCCATGCACACGGTCAAGCAGTCCAGTGGCAGAGGCAGCAAAGCAACCCCAAAACATCAGGGAACCTCCGCCATGTTTGACTGTATGGACCGTGTTCTTTTCTTTGAATGCCTCTTTTTTTCTCCTGTAAACTCTATGTTGATGCCTTTGCCCAAAAAGCTCTACTTTTGTCTCATCTGACCAGAGAACATTCTTCCAAAACGTTTTAGGCTTTCTCAGGTAAGTTTTGGCAAACTTGAGCCTGGCTTTTTTATGTCTCGGGGTAAGAAGTGGTGTCTTCCTGGGTATCCTACCATACAGTCCCTTTTCATTCAGATGCCGATGGATAGTACGAGTTGACACTGTTGTACCCTCGGACTGCAGGGCAGCTTGAACTTGTTTGGATGTTAGTCGAGGTTCTTTATCCACCATCCGCACAATCTTGCGTTGTAATCTCTCGTCAATTTTTCTTTTCCGTCCACATCTAGGTAGGTTAGCCACAGTGCCATGGGCTTTAAACCTCTTGATGACACTGCGCACGGTAGACACAGGAACATTAAGGTCTTTGGAGATGGACTTGTAGCCTTGAGATTGCTCATGCTTCCGCACAATTTGGTTTCTCAAGTCCTCAGACAGTTCTTTGGTCTTCTTTATTTTCTCCATGCTCAATGTGGTACACACAAGGACACAGGACAAAGGTTGAGTCAACTTTAATCCATGTCAACTGGCTGCAAGTGTGATTTAGTTATTGCCAACACCTGTTAGGTACCACTGGTAAGATACAGGTGCTGTTATTTACACAAATTAGAGAAGTATCACATGATTTTTCTAACAATACTTTTGTCCACCCCCTTTTTTATGTTTGGTGTGGAATTATATCCAATTTGGCTTTAGGACAATTCTTTTTGTGTTTTTTCATTGAAGACAAATTAAATGAACATAATAATACCAAAGAATTTGTGATTGCAATCATTTTCAGGAAGAAACTGAGTATTATCTGACAGAACGCAGGGGTGTCAATACTTTGGCCACAATTGTATCTACTATATAATCGTCTAATTCTGTCTGTTTGTAATACAAATCCCACATCGCTGATTGGTCGCGTCAGCTGCCCGCCACCAACAGCGACAGGCGCAGTCCCGCCGTGAATTGGCGTGGGATTTGAACCACACTTCGCTGATTGGTCGTGCCCGGCCGGACGGGACCATTCAGCGATATTGCCACAGGATTTAAACCCAGCTTCACATTGCATTATTCTTAAATCTTCATGCATAAACTACATACATATTCGAGAATACACGATAAGTTAGAATCGGGCCACCATCTAGTATATATCCTATATAATAATTTCCCTAAGCCAGCTTCCGTCACTATGTAACGTTTATGATGTCACATCCGACAGAAGCTGGCTTAAACACACCCAACCAACATGGCCGCCGCCCTTTGCCGTAGCGGGACTGTCACTGCCCCACTACTGACATTGGAACCTGCTGGTGCTCTGCCCACCACGCTCCTGTGCTCTGCCCCCCACGCTCAGATCATACTCACCACCCCTCCGCACACCCGCGCCGGCCATCCGATCGCACCCATTCTCTTCTCCGCAACACCTCCGACTTCCCGCCCGCCATCTTGCATGTCGCCGCTCCGGACAGGCCAAAACCAAGATGGCGGCCGGGAAGTCTTAGTTTTGCCCTGTCCGGAGCGGCGGCATGCAAGATGGGCCCTGGAAGTCTCGCGAGACCTCTCGCCCACCATTTTGAGTCCCGCGATTACAGACTTTACCTCCCGCCGCACTGCAGTGCCGCCCTCATTTCAGTGTCACTCCTCACCCAGCCTGCTCTGCACCATTTCTACTGGCCGCATTTCTCCACGGTCGCCTGCTACAACAGCCTGCATAGTTCTCTTGTGGTCTGACCTCCCTATTTATATATATATACTGTTAGTGACATTTATAACTACCCACAAGTCTACAACACACCATTGTGCAGCTCATATTTACAAAAGGACCTACCTTATCTGCCCTCACTACTGCTGGATATGTTGAACAACCAATAACACTTTAAAGAACCTTTTATTCACCACTAATGTATATCTATAAGAACCAAGAACACTATAAAAAACCTTATATTCACCACTGCTGTATATCTATAAGGATCAATAAGACTATAATACACCTTAGATTAACACTGCTGAATATCTGTACCGACCAATACGACTATAAAAAGCCATTTTATATTTAACCCTTCCCACCTACTCTATAAGGACATCATACTGTATATATTTATTGCTAAGGACACAACTATATGTTATTAAGCAAACTACTACACTAGCCCTTTGGATTTAACCCTTCACACTTAAATAAAGGATATAAGGATAAGGCTATATGCAATTTATTTGGATTTTTTTGGTGTCTGCACATAACTCTATATTATTCAGCACACTCCACAAGGAGACCTTTGGAATTCACCCTTCACACATCAATATCACCATAAGGATACGTCTAGCCAGACATATTTAGTACTTATTTACCTACGGACATAAGTATACTTTATTAGGCACACTCCTGGCGCACACCATTCTAATTAACTCTGCTGACATATATCCGGACAGGAGAACACGCTTGCTCCCACCCCCTCCGATTCATGCGTACATAACCCTATATATACGTAGATATAGCCCTATATATACATACATACTGTAAGTACTATCCAGGAGCACCCCTCTGGGAAATAACCTCCCACTTACAATTTTAGTACATAACTACATACCTACTTCTACATTCATTTTGTTTTCAGTACTCCTGCTTCTCTTCTCCCACGTCTCTAACCCCCCTCCACAGTAACACTCACAACTATCTGCTCTAACACTTCCTTAACACTCCCAACATGGGTCGTAACAAAAAGTATGCCAATGACACAGACAGGAAAGCTTCTTTAGCAGTACGTCAAACAAAACGCTGTGCTAACGAGACCCCTGAGGAAAATAAGCATCGTCTTCACACCATGAAGGCTTATTTTCAACATCGCCTCACCCTCGAGTCACCTACATCTAAATCTATTTGATTAGCACAAGCTTTACACGCCGTCACCACCGGCAACATACATCTGCTACCTCGACATTGATAGTACCCTCACCACTCGATGCTTCCACTTCTGCATGTGTCACTTCATCCTCTACCCCAGTAAGCTACATGCATCCACAAAACTCTAACTCCTCCCTAGCAATACCAGTTGCCCTCAATACAGATGCACACTTTCTTCACACTCAAGCTCATACTCTACGCGATAATCAAGTGCCACCACAACCCACATGACTATTATACATCGGTCTCCACAATAGTCCCACTCCCCCAGTAGCACATGCACTTCCACTACATGGTAAACATTTCACTCATGATGAAAGTACTATTATGGAACACAGCTGTGGTGACATGAACCATGTATGTCTACATTGCCAAGTTCTGCATTTTATCGCTGAAAAACCTATTGATAACAATTATACTCTCTGCTGTCATAAAGGTAAAGTCCATGTACCTATACTACAATATCCAGAGGTCTTTACATGTTTGCTCAAAAGAGAAAATGAATTTAGCAAAAATTTCATGGACAATATTCGGTGCATTAACAGTTCCTTTGCTTTTGCCTCCATGGGCGCCAATATTGCACCACCTCCTGGATTTGGCCCTTACTGTTTCCACATACATGGACAAATCTATCATAAAACGGGAACACTTCTGCTTCTGACGACCAAGTACCTACCTATGCCCAACTTTACATACTCGATGCCGCTAGCGCTAACGAACAATGCTTACAATTTAAGGAAAATCAAAACTGTCATCCTACATTGATGAACATTATTGCCCTTCAATACAAACTATCAACCCTTTTGTGGCAGCTTATCACATGTTATGTGATGTGGAACAACAAGAAAAAATTAAAGCTCTACAAAACGGAACTGTCATGCCCAATATCACAATGGCTATTAAACAGATCATAGTCAAGACCCTCGACGTTACAATAATCCCACTGTCAGTGAAGTCGCAGTCTTCTTACAAAATGACAATGGTGAGCCCCCTTCAATAGAGATATCTTAATTCATTTAAAACCGGATCCACAGAACCCCTTCGCTCAAAAACACAACAAATTAGCATTCTACATAGCAATTTAGATGCCCTGCTGTATCCCCTATTTTTCCCTTATGGAGACCAAGGATGGCATGATGGACTCAAACAACAAGGAAATAATTCACACCGCATCACACAACTCCAATACAATTGTTTTATGCTATCTGTCAGAGATTACTTTAACCCACTCCTCAATGGTGGAAAGCTAACACAGCAATATTTATTAGATGCATATATGAAAATCGAGGCTAATCGCCTACATTACATTCGACACCACCAAAAACATTTAAAAGTGGAAAATTACTGTCTCCTTCAAGAACATTTAGTCAAACAGTCTATTCAAAAGGGCATCCCTATTGGGAAAACTGTCATTTTACCATCTTCTTTTGAAGGCAGTCCCAGAAATATGCAACAACGCTACCAAGATGCTATGGCTATTGTCACAAAGTATGGTCGACCTGATCTATTTATCACCATGACCTGTGATCCAAAGTGGAGTGAAATTACTACACATTTAGAACCATGGCAGCGTATTGAACACAGACCAGACTTGGTTGCACGCATCTTTAAAATTAAACTGGAATCCCTACTTAAAGACATTACCAGTGGATTATTTGGAAATGTCACCGCAATGGTCCATGTCATTGAATTTCAAAACCGTGGTCTTCCACATGCACATATTTTAATTATTCTTGATAGCCTTTCTAAAATCAGGACTGAACAGGATATAGACAATATCGTATGAAATTGCTGATGAAACTT
Source organism: Allobates femoralis (assembly GCA_033576535.1). Classification (NCBI taxonomy): domain Eukaryota; kingdom Metazoa; phylum Chordata; class Amphibia; order Anura; family Aromobatidae; genus Allobates; species Allobates femoralis. The sequence goes on along the minus strand of JARQOC010000005.1, from coordinate 340,352,071 downwards.
ACTACCCTCAGCTCCATACCATTGTTCTTCAACACGATTCATGGTCCCTGTGGAAAACACAATCCTAATTCTCCCTGTATGGATCTTGGAAAGTGTACCAAAGGTTTCCCTAAACAACCACAAGAATATACCATCAAAGAAAAATACGGCTATCCCACTTACCGCAGAACCATTGGCAAAACATATCTACACAAGTCTAAGACTATTGACAATTCATGGGTAGTTCCATATAACCCCTTTTTACTAAAAAAATACAAGTGTCATATTAATGTCAAAATATGTGCTTCCATTCAAAGTGTTAAGTACTTATTTAAATACTAGCTGGGTGCCCGATGCACATGCATCGGGATTCTAGCAGAGCGAGTCTCTGACTCGCAATGGCCGCTTCGCGGCCAATGCTTCGCGCTGCTAAGGCGACTCGCCATGCCCGCTGCGCGGGCATAGCGAGTCGCCTTAGAACTGCTCGCAATGGCCGCTGCGCGGCCAATGCTTCGGGCGTATCCACATGACCACGCTGACTCGCAGCGTGAGCGGACTCAAAAGGGGCAAAAAACCCATTCGTGATTATATAATAGATGTTTACAAGGGCCATGACAAAGCCAACCTTCAAATTGCCCAGCATCACATCACACATGATGAAACCAACCAATTTGTCGATGCTAGATATGTTAGTGCACCGGAAGCTGCGTGGAGAATATTTGCTTTCCCTATGCATAAACAATCTCATGCCATCATTCGCCTAGCGGTACATCTGCCTAATTCTCAGCCACTCTATTTTCATGACGATGACTCTGCAGAGAACATCCAACAAAAACTCACTACCAATTCAACACTTATGGTATATTTCAACCTTAATAAGATTGACCTAAATGCACATAACTATTTTTACCGTGAAATTCCCGAACACTACGTTTGGAAACAAGGCACATGGGAACTGAGAAAACAAAGAGGTCTAACTGTTATAGGCAGAATGTATACTGTTAGTGTGAAAGACCAAGAGCGATACTATTTACGTTTATTGTTACTGCATGTAAAAGCTGCTACAAGTTTTGACAGCATTAAAACTGTCAATGGAGTCACGCTTCCAACTTTTAAGGATGCTGCATTAGCACTAGGATTATTAATCGATGATAGTGTGTGGCAAAATACTTTAATAGATGCCTGCATTCTTAACATGCCTACACAACTTCGAGACATGTTTGCTTTCATCTGTATTTTTGGCCCTCCCACAAATCCACTTAAATTGTGGAATGAATTTAAGGCATCATTTTTTACAAGACTACTGTCGTGCATACCACAGCGACACTGACGAGTGTATCGATTGTGAAGGTTATGCTGTGAAAGATGTCCAAGATGTGCTCATACTCCATGGCAAAACTTTTGCTGATTTCAATTTACCATCCCCAGCAAAAAAAATAAAAAATCTTCACCAATATGATAAGGACCATGAATTAACAAAAGCTGCAGAGATGAAAGAGACTCTTAATCAGGAGCAACGTTTTGCCTATGATGTCATTACTCAAGCTTTACAAGACAGCAGTTTAACACCGAAGTGCTTTTTTCTTGACGGACCTGGTGGCAGTGGAAAAACCTACCTATACCATCTACTTAGTAATTCTCTAAGGGGACAAGGAGACATTGTGTCACCTGCTGCCACAACAGGTATAGCAGCAAACTTACTAGAAAGAGGCTGAAAAATCCACTCTCTGTATGGCATACCAATTCCTATCAACAAAACATCCGTTTCCAGGATGAAAAACGATACCATTGCTGGAAAGCATTTACAAACAACAAAACTTTTTAATATTGATGAGTGCACAATGGTACAAAAACATGCCTTGAATGTCATAGATAGATTTCTACGTGACATTATGACAACAAATGTTGCTGACAAAAAGAAAACACCGTTTGGAGGTAAAGTTATTGTTCTTGGAGGAAACTTCAGACAATGTTTTTCCGTCATTGCTCATAGAACAAGAACAGACATTGTAGATTCCTGCATTACATATTTACACCATTGGCGACATTTTACTAGACTGCCGCTATTCAACAACATGCGCTCCACTGATCCTGAATACAGAGGTTGGTTGCTTAAACTTGGAAATGGTGAGCTGTCTATTGAACACAACCTTGGAGAGGATGTCATTGAAATACCTCCAGATATGCTTTGCACTGGCTCAATAGTAACCGACATCATTGGAGACCACATTTGCATTGATGTTAATGACAATGAAAGCGTAAACACTGCTGCATCACATGCTATACTATGTCCAAAAAATGATGACGTTCATTTTCTGAACTCGAGAGTAATGGATCGAATAAGTGGCAATTATACTGTACTAGTAAAAAGGCCCGATGCAATTGCATCGGGAGCAGGGTGAAATGAATAGTGTGTATACAGGGCGCTCTGTGGGTAGCAGAGTATACAGGTGTCTGTGGTGGTGGCAGAGTATACAGGCGTCTGTGGTGGTGGCAGAGTATACAGGCGTCTGTGGTGGTGCAGAGTATACAGGCGTCTGTGGTGGTGGCAGAGTATACAGGCGTCTGTGGTGGTGGCAGAGTATACAGGCGTCTGTGGTGGTGGCAGAGTATACAGGCGTCTGTGGTGGTGGCAGAGTATACAGGCGTCTGTGGTGGTGGCAGAGTATACAGGCGTCTGTGTGGTGACAGAGTATACGGCGTCTGTGGTGGTGGCAGAGTATACCGGCGTCTGTGGTGGTGGCAGAGTATACAGGCGTCTGTGGTGGCGGCAGAGTATACAGGCGTCTGTGGTGGCGGCAGAGTATACAGGCGTCTGTGGTGGCGGCAGAGTATACAGGCGTCTGTGGGTGGCAGAGTATACAGGCGTCTGTGTGGTGACAGAGTATACAGGTGTTTGTGGTGGTGGCAGAGTATACAGGCGTGTGTGGTGGTGGCAGAGTATACAGGCGGGTGTGGTGGTGGGGGCGGAGGGGGGTGCTGTCAGAGGCCAGCACCGCCGCCCCTTTAGCCGCTGCTGAGGACCGGAGGGTGGGGGAAATGCTACACGGCCACCCCTATAGTAGGCTGCAGGTGAGGAGGTATACAGAGTATACAGTGGTGGCAGAGTATACAGGCGTCTGTGGTGGTGGCAGAGTATACAGGCGTCTGTGGTGGTGGCAGAGTATACAGGCGTGTATGGTGGTGGCAGAGTATACAGGTGTCTGTGGTGGTGGCAGAGTATACAGGTGTCTGTGGTGGTGGCAAAGTATACAGGTGTCTGTGGTGGTGACAGAGTATACAGGCGTCTGTGGTAGTGGCAGAGTATACAGGCGTCTGTGGTGGTGGCAGAGTATACAGGCATCTGTGGTGGTGGCAGAGTATACAGGCATCTGTGGTGGTGGCGGCAGAGTATACAGGCGTGTGTGGTGGTGGCGGCAGAGTATACAGGCGTGTGTGGTGGTGGTGGAGAGTATACAGGCGTGTTGTGGAGGTGGCGGCAGAGGTATACAGGCGTGTGTGGTGGTGGCAGAGTATACAGGCGTCTGTGGTGGTGGCAGAGTATACAGGCATCTGTGGTGGTGGCAGAGTATACAGGCATCTGTGGTGGTGGCGGCAGAGTATACAGGCGTGTGTGGTGTGCGGCAGAGTATACAGGCGTGTATGGTGGTGGCTGAGTATACATGCGTGTGTGGTGGTGGGGCAGAGTATACAGGTGTCTGTGGTGGTGGCAGAGTATACAGGTGTTGTGGTGGTGGCAGAGTATACAGGCGTCTGTGGTGGTGGCGGCAGAGTATCAGGTGTCTGTGGTGGTGGCAGAGTATACAGGCGTGTGTGGTGGGGCAGAGTATACAGGCGTCTGTGGAGGTGGCAGAGTATACAGGTGTCTGTGGTGATGGCGGCAGAGTATAAAGGTATCTGTGGTGGTGGCAGAGTATACAGGCGTCTGTGGTGGTGGCGGCAGAGTATACAGGCGTGTGTGGTGGTGGTGGCAGAGTATACAGGCGTGTGTGGTGGTGGCAGAGTATCCAGGTGTCTGTGGTGGTGGCAGAGTATACAGGCGTGTGTGGTGGTGGCAGAGTATCCAGGCGTCTGTGGTGGTGGCAGAGTATAGAGGCGTCTGTGGTGGTGGCGGCGCAGAGTATACAGGCATCTGTGGTGGTGGCGGCAGAGTATACAGGCGTGTGTGGTGGTGGCGGCAGAGTATACAGGCATGTGTGGTGGTGGCAGAGTATACAGGCGTGTGGTGGTGGTGGCAGAGTATACAGGCGTCTGTGGTGGTGGCAGAGTATACAGGCGTCTGTGGTGGTGGCGGCAGAGTATACAGGCGTCTGTGGTGGTGGCGGCAGAGTATACAGGCGTCTGTGGTGGTGGCGGCAGAGTATACAGGCGTCTGTGGTGGTGGCGGCAGAGTATACAGGCGTCTGTGGTGGTGGCGGCAGAGTATACAGGCGTGTGTGATGGTGGCGGCAGAGTATACAGGCGTCTGTGGTGGTGGCAGAGTATACAGGCGTCTGTGGTGGTGGCAGAGTATACAGGCGTGTGTGGTGGTGGCGGAAGAGTATACAGGCGTGTGTGGTGGTGGCGGCAGAGTATACAGGCGTCTGTGGTGGTGGCGGCAGAGTATACAGGCGTCTGTGGTGGTGGCGGCAGAGTATACAGGCGTGTGTGATGGTGGCGGCAGAGTATACAGGCGTCTGTGGTGGTGGCAGAGTATACAGGCGTCTGTGGTGGTGGCAGAGTATACAGGCGTCTGTGGTGGTGGCAGAGTATACAGGCGTGTGTGGTGGTGGCGGAAGAGTATACAGGCGTGTGTGGTGGTGGCGGCAGAGTATACAGGCGTGTGTGGTGGTGGCAGTGTATACAGGCGTCTGTGGTGGTGGCAGAGTATACAGGTGTGTGTGGTGGTGGCGGCAGAGTATACAGGCGTGTGTGGTGGTGGCAGAGTATACAGGCGTCTGTGTGGTGTGCAGAGTATACAGGCGTCTGTGGTGGTGGCAGAGTATACAGGCGTGTGTGGTGGGGGGGGTGGAGGGGGGTGCTGTCAGAGGCCAGCACCGCCGCCCCTTTAGCCGCTGCTGAGGACTGGAGGTGGGGGGGGGATGCTGCACGGCAACCCCTATAATAGGCTCCGGGTGAGGAGGGGGGCTCGGAGCACCGGCGCCCCTGCAAGGCAGGGGTTAAAAAAAAATTAAAAAAAAAAAAAAGATTATGCTCACCTCACCCCGAGCCCCTTCCGTCTTCCTCCAGGCTCCCGGTGCCTCCCGCAGGCTCCCGGTGCCTGCAGAGCTCTTCTACAGCAGTACAGGACCTGCGGTGATGTCAGAGTCACGTGACCGGAGGTTACCATGAAGTAAGCTGGTGTCACGTGACTGACATCACCGCAGGTCCTGTACTGCTGTAGAAGAGCTCTGCAGGCACCTGGAGCCTGTGGGAGGCACCGGGAGCCTGGAGGAAGACGGCGAGAGACGGCGGGGGCTCGGGGAGAGGTGAGGAAATATATTTTTTTTTTTTTTAACAGTAGTGCGGCTGCGACTCGCGATGACGCTGCGCGTCATCGCTCGCAGTGCCGCAAAGGAGCTTGGGATTCGGCTACAACACCCGAATTCCAAACTCCCGATTATATAAGTAGATATACCAGCGATGATTCTGTTGATGCTGATGAAGCTGAAGAATGTGAAAACTACCCTGTTGAATTTTTAAACTCACTGACACCATCAGGAATACCATCACATCATCTGCAACTTAAAATTGGCACCATTGTCATGCTATTACGAAACCTAAACACCAAGAAAGGTCTCTACAATGGCACTCGCCTCATTGTCAGTGCTTTACTCCGCAACATCATACAGGCTAAAGTGATTACTGGCTCAGCTCAAGGAGACATTGTATTTGTTCCACGCATCGATTTATGTCCTTCTGAGACTGGGTTGCCTTTTAAATTAAAACGTAGACAGTTTCCAGTGAAACCTGCGTTTGCAATGACCATTAATAAATCTCAAGGACAGACCTTCAATCGAGTTGGCATTTTTTTACCACAATCTGCATTTGCCCATGGTCAATTGTATGTTGCTTTCTCCAGAGTCAAACTACGCAGCAACGTTTAGGGTCAAAGTGGTGGATACACCACTTCAAGGAAAATTAATACCTAATAGCCCAAAAGTCTTCATTAGAAATGTAGTGTACAAAAATGTTTTAGTTTAAACTATTTACTTTACTCCTGGAATTAATAGATATATAGATATAAAAATGATAGTTGCATTCTAAATAGATATACAGAATATACTTTTATACATAGCTTATTACAAGTTATATCTATAGATTTGTTAAGCACATACGGTACATATATCATATACAAATAGTTTGTTTCATAGATATGTCATAGACACGTTTAGATGCATAGAAACATATAGGTATACATAGATTTGAAGAAAAAAAAATTAAAAAAAATTAGATGCACACGTATATAGTTGTCAACTACATAGACAAAACATACATATATAACTTAGGTCATAATAATTATACTACTTTATTTTATTTATATAGCACTACTAATTCCATAGTACTTTACATACATCAGTAATGCTGTCTCTCTTGAGGCTCACTATGTAAACATCCTCTGTACATAAATACATAGGTGTGATACATTTACACATCTTTCTAAATATAAGTAGTGTTTCAATACACTTATAATCTAATATATAATTGCCGTAGCGCACTTCCGTAAGTTTCGGCGCTACTTCCATCGTCGTGGACGTGGCTGCCAAACTTACGGAAGTGCGTTAGGGTCATATTACATTATTACATATATAGTGAAGCTCCTCCTGCCCGCGCTCACTGCCCGGTCACCCTCCGCCTGTCACCACTGTTCCCCCCGCTGCCCCATCACCCCCCTGCCTGTCACCATAGCACCCCTCCACTGCCCGCTCACCCCCCGCCTGTCACAACACTTCACCCCGCTGCCCCATCAGCCACCTACCTGTCACCATAGCCCCCTCCACTGCCCGGTCACCCCCAGCCTATCACCACTGCCCCTCCGCTCCCCGATCGCCCCCCTACACTCTCCGGCACCCCCCGCCTGTCAGCACAGACCCCCTCCACTGTCCGGTCACACCCCCCCCCCCGCCTCTTACCACAGCTCCCTCCAGCCAGCCGCGATCTCTTTTCATCCTGCTTCAGGACCTCTGATGACGTCACGATGATGGGTGGACTCACAGATCACATGACCGTGACGTCATCTAAGGTCCTGTCCCGATCTAACCTACTCTGCCTACTCATCCCCATGCGCTGCACACTGACCCACGATCTGCTCCCTCATCCCCCACTCTGCCCACTGACCCCCACTCTGCCCCTGACCCTGCTCTGCCCACTCACCCCCACTCTGACCACTGACCCCCACTCTGCCCACTCACCCCCCAACTCTGCCCACTCACCCTCCAACTCTTTCCCCTCACTCCCTCTATGCCCCCCTCACCCCCACTCTGCACACTGACCCCCACTCTGCACACTGACCCCCACTCTGCACACTGACCCCCACTCTGCCCACTGACCCCCGCTCTGCCCACTGACCCCCACTCTGACCACTGACCCCCGCTCTGACCACTGACCCCCACTCTGACCACTGACCCCCAAACTCTGCCCACTCACCCCCCTACTCTTCCCCCTGACCCCCTCTCTGCCCCCTCACCCCCACTCTGCACACTGACCCCCTCTCTGCCCCCTCACCCCCACTCTGCACACTGACCCCCTCTCTGCCCCTGACCCTGCTCTGCCCACTCACCCCCACTCTGACCACTGACCCCCACTCTGCCCACTCACCCCTAAACTCTGACCACTCACCCCCCTACTCTTTCCCCTGACCCCCTCTCTGCCCCCTCACCCCCACTCTGCACACTGACCCCCACTCTGCCCCTGACCCTGCTCTGCCCACTCACCCCCACTCTGACCACTGACCCTGCTCTGCCCACTCACCCCCACTCTGACCACTGACCCCCACTCTGCCCACTCACCCCAAAACTCTTCCCCCTCACCCCTCTCTCTGCCCCCCTCACTCCCACTCTGCACACTGACCCCCTCTCTGCCCCTGACCCTGCTCTGCCCACTCACCCCCAAACTCTGCCCACTCACCCCCCTACTCTTCCCCCTGACCCCCTCTCTGCCCCCTCACCCCCATTCTGCACACTGACCCCCACTCTGCCCCTGACCCTGCTCTGCCCACTCACCCCCACTCTGACCACTGACCCCTCTGCCCACTCACCCCCACTCTACCCCCTCACCCACACTCTGCCCACTCACCCTGCTCTGCCCACTCACCCTGCTCTGCCCACTCACCCCCACTCTCTGCCCACTCACCCCCTCTCTGCTCACTCACCCCCTCTCTGCTCACTCACCCCCTCTCTGCCCACTCACCCCCACTATGCCCACTGACCATGCTCTGCCCACTCACCCTGCTCGGCCCACTGACCCCTCACACTGGCCACTCATCCTGCTCTGCCCACTCACCATGCTCTGCCCACTCACCCCTCACTGCCCACCTGACCCCTCACACTGACCCTGCTCTGCCCACTGACCATCCTCTGCCCACTGACCCCTCACTGACCCTGCTCTGCCCACTCACCCTGCTCGGCCCACTGACCCCTCACACTGCCCACTGACCCTCCTCTGCCCACTGAACATGCTCTGCCCACTGACCCCTCAATGCCCACTCACCCTGCTCTGCCCACTGACCGTGCTCTGCTCACTGACCACTCACACTGCCCACTCACCCTGCTCTGCCCACTGACCCCTCACACACCCCACTGACCCTGCTCTGCCCACTCACGCCTCACACTGCCCACTGAACATGCTATGCCCACTTACCCCTCACACTGCCCACTGACCATGCTCTGCCCACTGACCCCTCACACTGCCTACTGACCCTGCTCTGCTCATTTACTCCCGCTCTGCCCACTCGCCCCTTGCTTTTACCACTGACCCTGCTCTGCCCACTGACCACCCTCTGTTCACTCACCCCCCGCTCTGCCCTTTCACCATGCCCACTGACCCCTGCTCTGCCAACTGACCGTGCCCACTCACCCATGCTCTACCCACTGACCCTTCTCTGCCCACTCACTGTGCCCACTGACCGCCACTCTGCCCACTAACCCCTTCTCTGCCCACTGACTGTGCCCAATAACCCTTGCTATGCCCACTAAACCCTGCTCTGCCCACTCACCCCCGCTCTGCCCACTGACCCTCGCTCTGCTCACTGACTGTGCCCACTCACCCCTGCTCTGCCCACTCACCCCTGCTCTGCCCACTGATTTTTCCCACTAACCCCTGCTGTGCCTACTGACTGTGCCCACTGACCCCTGCTCTGCCCAATCACTCTGCCCACTAACCCCTGCTCTGACCATTGACCCCCGCTATGACCCTGCTCTGACCACTGACCCCCCAATCCTGCTCACTGACCCTGCTCTGCCCATTCACCCCCCACTCTGCCCACTCACCCACGCTCTGCCCACTGACCCAGCTCTGCCCACTGAGACACCCCAGCTCTGCCTACTGACCCTGCTCTGACTACTGATTATGCCCACTGACCCCTGCTCTGCCCAATGACTCTGCCCACTAACCCCTGCTCTTCCCACTCATCCCCCACTCTGCCCACTGACCCCCGCTTTGCCCACTGACCCCCAGCAGATCGGTTTCCCAGCCAACGTCAGGTCCTGTCCTGCCACTTACAAGACGGGTGGAGCGAGCCGCCGCAGGGCAAGTATCCTCACTGAGGTTTTTTATTTTTATTATCACATGAAGGAGCGGGGGAGGGGGGTGTGCAGCCCCAGAGGGAGGGGGGCCGCAGAGACTGGAGGCCCAGAGGGACTGGTGCCGCGGGAGCGGAGGGGGTCAGGAGGAGCACCTCCATCCTGCCCCCCCTATCCATCCTGCCCCCCCCAACACCATCCTGCCCCCCCGACTCCATCCCGCACCCCCCACCACCATCTTCACCCCCGCCAACATCCTGCCCCGCCGCCTCCATCCTCCCCCTTGCCCCCCCCGACCACCATCCTGCCCTGCCGTCTCCATTCTGCCCAGCCTTCTCCATCCTGCCTCGCTCCGTCCATCCTGCCCACTCACCTCCATCCTGCCCCTCCGCTCCATCTTGCCCCTCTGGCTCCATCCTCCCCTCTGCCTCCATCCTCCCTGCCCCCTCCATCCTGCCCCGCCCCCTCCATCCTGCCCCGCCCCCTCCATCCTGCTCCGCCACCCCATCCTGCTCCGCCACCCACCATCCTGCCCCCCTTGCTCCTTCCTGCCCCACTCGCTACTTCCTGCCCCGCTCGCTCCATCCTGCCCTGCTCGCTCCATCCTGCCCTGCTTGCTCCATCCTCACCCCCGCTGTTCTTGCTCCCCCGCCTCCATCCTGCCCTCACGCTTACTCATCCTGCCCCGCTTTCTCCATTCTGCTCATCTGCCTCCATCCTGCTCAATCCTGCCCTTCGCTTCATCCTGCTCCTCCGCCTCCATCCTGCCCCGCTCAATCCATCCTGCCCCGCTCAATCCATCCTGCCTCCCGCTCTTCTTGCTCCCCTGCCTCCATCCTGCCCCGCTCGCTCCATCCTGCCCCCCCCTCCCCCGCCTCCATCCTGTTCCCCCGCTCCATCCTTTCCCCCCGCTCCATCCTTTTTCCCTCGGTCCATCCCTTTCCACCGGCTTCATCCTCTTTCCCCCGGCTCCATCCTCTTTCCCCCGGCTCCATCCTGTTTCCCCCGGCTCCATCCTGTTTCCCCCGCCTCCATCCTGCCCCCTCCCGCTCCATCCTGCCCCCCCTTCCCGCTACATCCTGCCCCGCTCGCTCCATCCTGCCCCACTGCTCCATTCTGCCCCCCAACACAATCCTGCCCCCTCCTCAGCTGATCGCTTGCCCAGGCAACTACAGGTCCTAAAGGCCTGTAGGACCTACAAGGCGGAGGTGGAGCGAGCCGCCGGACAGGTGAGTATCCTCACTGAGGATTTTTTTAATTTTACTGTGGACGACCGGGGGCCAGGAGGAGTGGGGGACCGCGGTGACCGCAGTATTGCCATATACCATAATGCTGCTATACATGTGCTATAATGTACTGCCATATACCATAGTGCTGCTATACATGTACTGTAATGTACCGCCATATACCATAGCACTGCTATACATGTACTGTAATGTACCGCCATATACTATAGTGCTGCTATACATTTACTATAATCTACCGCCATATACTATAGTGCTGCTATACATGTGCTCTAATTACCACCATATACCGTCGTACTGCTATATATATATATATATATATATTATATATATAATATATAAAACTAAGTAAAAGTCCATGCAGCACACAGCTACCACCAATGATGCACAGCTAACAAGCCATATGTGATGAGAAAAATCAAAACTTACTTTTTCAAAAAACTCAATAATCTTTCTTTAATCTGGAAGTTCTTAGTACAATACATTGGCCAATGTCGCTTGCTCATCAACTACGACAAAGTGACTCCAGGTCCTGATGAGCCCTAACTGACATCCAAGCCCTCCTGTCCAACCACCCACCCGTGTGCAGGCACACCATCTATACCCCCATCACCTGTAGGTTAATGAGGTTGCAATTACATTGCAGCAAAGGGTCTGCAACTCCATATAATATATTCAAAGCTGCACAGCACTCAGCAGACCAGTGTGAACTGGTGCAGCATAGGACGCAGAGATTAAACAAACTAAGTAAAGTCCATGCAGCACACAGTGCTACCACAATGATGCACAGTGCTAACAAGCCATATGGATTGGGAAAAAATTCAACACTACGTTTTTCAAAACTCAATAATCTTTCTTTAATCTGAGTTCTTAGTACATACATTGGCCAATGTCCTGCCCATGCTCATCAACTTTCACAAAGTGACTCCAGTCTGATGGCCCTATCTGACATCCAGCCTCCTTGTCCACCCCCCACCTCGCGGTGGGCAGGCACCATCTATACCCTCCATCACCTTTAGGTTAATGAGGGTGCAATTACATTGCAGCAAAGGAGTCTGCAACTCCATATAATATATAATTCAAAAAAGCTGCACAGCACTCAGCAGACCAGTGTGAACTGGTGCAAGCATAGGACGCAGAGATTAAACAAACTAAGTAAAAGTCCATGCAGCACACAGCTACCACCAATGATGCACAGTGCTAACAAGCCATATGTGATTGAGGAAAAAATTCAAAACTTACGTTTTTCAAAAAACTCAATAATCTTTCTTTTAATCTGGAGTTCTTAGTACATACATTGGCCAATGTCTGCTTGCTCATCAACTACGACAAAGTGACTCCAGGTCTGATGAGCCCTATCTGACATCCAAGCCCTCCTTGTCCACCCCCCACCTCGCGGTGGGCAGGCACCATCTATACCCTGCAGCTTTTTGAATTATATATTATATGGAGTTGCAGACTCCTTTGCTGCAATGTAATTGCACCCTCATTAACCTACAGGTGATGGAGGGTATAGATGGTGCCTGCCCACCGCGAGGTGGGGGTGGACAAGGAGGGCTTGGATGTCAGATAGGGCTCATCAGACCTGAGTCACTTGTCTATTGATAGCAAGCGACATAGCAATGTAGTATAAGAACTCCAATTAAAAGAAAGATTATTGATGTATTTTGAAAAACGTAATTTTGAATTTTCCTCAATACAATGCTTTTTACACTGTGCATCATTGTGTAGCTATGTGCTGCATGACATTTACTTATTGTTTAATCTCGCGTCCTATGCTTGCACAGTTCACACTGGCTGCTGATCTGTGCAGCTTTTTGAATTATACATATACATTATTATATATATATATATATATATATATGTACTTCGCTCATGTTGACTTAACAAGTTCTGTCAATCACAGTATGTAAACTACATACATATTCTACACTACCCCATTCTTTACAATCGGCCCGCCATATATAAAAGCCAAAGCCACTTCCGTCTTCAAGTGACAACAATTACGTCACCGGACGCAAGTGCCTTGGGCACTACACCCGCTCAGGGTGGACCAAGATGCCGGCCGTAAGCAGAGCGGGACTCACCCAGCCCCGCCATGCTTACGGCCGCCCCAACACTGCCCAAAACAACCACACATCTACGGCCGAGAGACGACCGGCTTTAGCCGGTTGTCTCCTGTCCGCCACACACCACTTCGGGAGACGACCGCCATTACCTCCGGCTCCTTTCACAAGTCCTGGCTCCTCCCCCTCACTTCGGCGCCCTGGGGCTGCGCAATGGCGGTCGCACAAATCACCCTCCGCTCCTGCACTGCCACCAGCTCCGGGGCTCAGTCCTCTGCCAGACGGCAGGAGGCCAAGTGGCCCCGGGGATACGGACACCGCTGCTGTGCAGCCTACACTGAGGGAGAGAGGTATGCAGCCTGTAGGAGGAGGATAGGTGGCGTGATGTTGCTTCCCCTCTAGCCTCCCCTGTCCTCTGCCCTCCAGCTTCCCCTGTCCTCTGCCCTCCAGCCTCCCCTGTCCTCTGCCCTCCAGCCTCCCCTGTCCTCTGCCCTCCAGCCTCCCCTGTCCTCTGCCCTCCAGCCTCCCCTGTCCTCTGCCCTCCAGCTTCCACTCTCCTCACCCCTCCAGCCTCCGCTCTCCCCACCCCTCCATATGCAATGTACAGTATGTGTATATATGTGTGTGTATGTATCCACTTCCCTCACTTTGTCCGCACTTCCGTCACTTTGTCCGCACTTCCGTCACTTTGTACACACACATACACATACACACAACACAAACACACACACACTCCGCTATACTTACCACTGGCCCTGCGTCCGCCGCCTGCATCCTCAGTCGACATCTCGCCACCCCCGAACTACTGGATCCAATATAGCGTCCAAGAAGTCTCGCCAAACTTCCCTGACATATTGGATCCAGTCGTCCGGGGGCGGCGACATGTCGACTCAGGATCCACGTGGCGGGGAAGACGCAGGGCCGCTGCTAAGTATACCAAAGTGTCTGTATGTGTCTTCTAAGTATACCGAAGTGTCTTCGACATAAGTCGAAGAAATAAAATAACCAAATATTTACAACTGACACGACGATTATGAGTATCTAAAAAAAACAACAACTAAATAGCTCTTAGCAAACTAAGTACAATCAAAATGATAAATGGAGAAATTCAGGCTAAATTAGGGCAGATGAAATGTAAGAGTTGGTATATACATTCGAACCCAACTCGCCCATTTCGTCATGTACTTCAATCTAGTATGCATACCCTCTCTAAGAGCAAACGTGAAATCAAATGAGTTGTGCAATGCAATGCAATCCATAAAGTCCTCTATGGATGGAACACAATCACTCCTCCACCTAGAGGCGATAAGATTTTTAGCTACTAATAGGATATGTAAGGCCAAGAATGTTTTACATTTTGGGAGATCGCATATCCCAATCAACAATACAGCAGAGTCACGAGTTAAGACTATGTCTAAATCTAAAACTAAATTGATCAGGGACTGGACATCTAACCAAAAGGAACGTAACTTTGAGCATGACCAAAATATATGACGGACAGATCCACAAGTCCACATTTTCTCCAACATAAATTAGAAACAGTAGGGTCTATCTTATGCAGTTTTAAAGGTGTAAAATACCACTTGGTATATACTTTATATTGGGTTTCCAGAAGTGTTGAGCAGGGGACAGAGGAGTAAATATTTTTTAAAATGATGGCAATTGGTTATGTAAAGTATGATTATCGATGTCAAGTTGGTGATCCCATACTGTATAGAATCTAGAATTATTAAAAGTCACATCCTTAATAAAAGTTTTATAGATATTATTAGTTTTCCACACAAGTTGGCTTCCACTGTGACGAAGTAGGAGGTCAATATTGTTAGGTAGTGTAAAATCTAGACGTGGGTTGTTTAAAGTCTCATGCAGTAAATTCCAAGTAGGTCTGTCAGATTCAGGTAGGCTGAAACGAGAAGAGACAACCTCAAAAGAGGCTAACCTCTCACCATCAAACACGTCAGACACATACCTAATATTCCTACTCTTCCAGATAGTCAAATTAAAAGATGGACACAACCAGGTAAAAATATCTATTGGGAGCCAGACAGGAGAAACTGGAGAGAAGATGGTTTTAGAGGTCTGATTAAATGTCCTCCAAGCCTTGATAGTGGCCTTAAGTGGGGTTTCTAGGGGAAGTCTCTTTTTTGGACTAAGGAGGTATAAAACAATAAACAATGCAGGATTCTGTTGCTTCATGATGGATCGTTCTATATTTACCCAGGATGGTGAGTATTCAGTACTCCACCATCGTGAACTAATTTGAGTAATGATAGCTAGATAATAGGCCCTAAGATTGGGGATACCTAAACCTCCATGTAATTTATGTTTTTCAAGAGTGGTAGCTGCAATTCTAGGAAATTTCCCTCGCCAAATAAATCGGCTAAGTTGTGTATGGAGACGTTTAAAATATTTCTGAGGGATGACCACAGGGAGGGAACGGAAGAGGTATAGAATTTTGGGAAGTAGCAACATTTTATAGGCCGCAATACATCCCGTCCAGGAAACCTCTAAATTAGACAGATAAGACACATGTTTCGAAAGGGATTTAACAATATCTGATAAATTTTTATCAACCATGTTAGATAGAGGTTTAGTAATGGTGATTCCCAAATAGGGAATTTCTGACAGTGACCAGGAGAAATTAAATTCTGTTTTTAGAATATCTAATAGGTGATGTTCAATATGATAGGGCAAAACCAGTGTCTTATTAGTATTCAATTTATAATGAGAGACTCCAGAGAATTTCTCAACAATGTCCATCAGATTCCTAAGAGACACCAGAGGATCCGATAGAATAATCAGTAAATCGTCTGCAAATAGAGATGCAACGTGTTGACGCCCATGTAATGGACATCCCCAGATCCCCTCATGTGACCGTATTGCCTCCACCAATGGTTCTAAAAAGAAATTAAATAAAGTAGGGGACAGAGGGCATCCCTGTCGAGTTCCATTGGTAATTCTAAAGGAGTCAGACACAACATTATTTGTTAGAATTTTGGCGGATGGATGGGAATACAAAGCTCTAATAATATTAATATGGGACCAGAAAAAACAAATTTTTTAAGGGACTCAAATAAAACAGCCAATTTACTTGGTCAAAAGCCTTTTCGGCGTCTAGAGAAATCAGCAAAGTGGGAAGATTTGACCTTTCTACATATGTTATAATATGGAATAATCTTCTCGTGGCGTCCATAGTACTTCTGCCACTGACAAAATCCGTTTGGTCAGTATGAATTAAGCGAGTTGAATACTTAGATAGTCTGTTAACAACAACTTTGGCTATAATTTTAGCATCAGTGTTTAAGAGCGAAATGGGCCTATAATCTCTGACATTTAGGGCATCCCCTTTATCCTTGGGAATGACTGTAATTAATGCTTCCTGCATTTCTGCAGGAAGAAGGGATGACATGGAGGCCGAATTAAAAAGTCTAGTTAAATAAGGTGTCAGGTTGTCAGCAAAAGTTTTGAAATATTCATTAGATAATCCATCAGGTCCAGGCGATTTCCCAGTTTTGAGGGATTTCACTGCTTCTGTAATCTCAGAATTCTGAAAGAGACAATTAAGAAGATCCACCTCTTCAGTAGTCAGAGAGGGAATGCTTAAGGAACCGAGAAAAGAGTTAATATCCAACAGAGAGGGTTGTACAGACCCTGGACTTAAATTTAAATTATAAAGGTTTTTATAAAAGTGCAGAAATTCACTTGAAATATCCTCTGGGTGTCTGTAAATCAACCCCTGCTTGTTTTTGATTAGTAGAATCCTCCTCTTTTGTCTCATCAGTTTTATTCGATGGGCGAAAAATTTATTAGGTTATTGTGACAAATATAGTAATTTAGTTAAGAAGACTGAATCATTTTGTTATAGTCAGAAATTAAAAGGGACCTTAATTCTATTCTAAGCTTTAAGATTTTAAGCTGGGTAGACGAAGAAGGAGACGCTATTTGTGATTCTTCTAGGGTACGAATGTCAGCTACCAGAGATGCAAGTTTGGCATTAGATTGTTTTTTAAGACGTGAATTTAGTTCAATCAACTTGCCCCTAACTACTGTTTTATGGGCTAACCACAATGTCTCAATACTAACTGCATCACCATCGTTCTCTTTAAAGTAATAATTTAAAGTGTCTATCATTTCCTTTCTTGAGTTGGGATAAGAATAAAGAAAGGTATTGGCCCTCCAAATCCTAGTGGATGAAGCACCCCCTCTAGGGACCAACTCAAAAACTATCGGGAATGATCAGACCAAGTCTTTGGCAGGATATTGATCTTTTTAATTTCATATATAGAGACACTATCAGCTAGAACTAGATCTATTCTAGATAAGGAAAGCTGGGAATCTGAGTAGAATGTGTATTCTCTAGAAGTTAAAACTGGAATGGTATCCACAGTCCGCGCTGCTGCTCTTTATCCAAGGAATCCACAAGAGGTTATTACCATCAAAAGTTCTTTATTTCATCACACCAACGCGTTTCGGTGCTGTCCCAGCACCTTCCTCAGGGCCCTGAGGAAGGTGCTGGGACAGCACCGAAACGCGTTGGTGTGATGAAATAAAGAACTTTTGATGGTAATAACCTCTTGTGGATTCCTTGGATAAAGAGCAGCAGCGCGGACCGTGGATACCATTCCAGTTTTATCTTCTGATTTCCGCGGTTTTTGTGGCGTTGGTGGAGGTTCTGCAGCAGCTGCCTTATGCTTTTAAACTGGTTGTGAGTCTCACAACCATAAAAGGTGAGTGGATACACTTATAATCCACATAAGAACTATAGTGTCTGTTTGATAGGGCACAATCTGCGCCTCTTGTATCTCTCTTCTTTTCTAGTATTCTCTAGAAGTGGAATGAATACATCGAAATACGTCATATAAGCTCTCTCTATCAATCCAAGGATTCAAGGTTAAATTAGAAACTCCACGAGTTCCAGAGGAATCCAAAAATGCATCAGGTATTACATTAAAATCCCCAAAGAGAATTAAAGAACCCTTACGATTTTCCGAAATTAAAATCATTAACTCTTTCAAAAATCTAATCTGACCCTTATTAGGGGCATACAGAGTAACCAAGGTATAATAGACACCACTAAGCCTACAGATTAAAATTATATATCTTCCCTCTGTATCTGCAATAACAGTCTCCTGTTCAAATTGGATGTTAATCAAAAAGGCGACACCCGCCTTCTTTTTTTTCTGAGAGGCTAAGATAATAGATGAAAATAACTTATTTTCAAATTTCAGAGGATTATCATTAGAAAACTTAGTCTCCTGCAACTCCGCAATATCTATTTTAAATCTAAATATGTCTCTCCACAGTAGATACCTCTTATGAGGGGAATTTAGGCCATGTACATTCAGGGACATGAAATTAATGGCCATAAAAGCAAATTAACGAAGTAACGTCAGCAGAGAAAAGACTTACTAAACCATGCAGCAAGAGATTTCTGGAATGAAATATAAAACATTCATCGTGTCAATAAGTACTAAAAGAAAAAAAAAGAATAAAACAAGAACAGAATAATATCAAGAAATATATACAACTAGATGGCAGCCCGATTCTAAAGAATCGGGTAGTCTAGAATCCATATATAGTTTATTTAGTAATAGTTAGGGGAGTGCGGTGAAATTAATTGTGTGTATAGAGGTGGCTCAGTGGGTAGCACTGCGCGCAGTAGGCTCAGTGGTTAGCACTGCGCGGTGGCTCAGTGGTTAGCACTGCGCGGTGGCTCAGTGGGTAGCACTGCGCGGTGGCTCAGTGGTAGCAGTCTGCGCTGGCTCAGTGGTTAGCAGTGATGCGCTGGCTCAGTGGTTAGCAGTGAGTGCGCTGGCTCAGTGGTTAGCAGTGAGTGCGCTGGCTCAGTGGTTAGCAGTGAGTGCGCTGGCTCAGTGGTTAGCAGTGAGTGCGCTGGCTCAGTGGTTAGCAGTGAGTGCGCTGGCTCAGTGGTTAGCAGTGAGTGCGCTGGCTCAGTGGTTAGCAGTGAGTGCGGTGGCTCAGTGGTTAGCAGTGAGTGCGGTGGCTCAGTGGTTAGCAGTGAGTGCGGTGGCTCAGTGGTTAGCAGTGAGTGCGGTGGCTCAGTGGTTAGCAGTGAGTGCGGTGGCTCCATGTGGTGTTAGCAGTGAGTGGGGTGGCTCAGTGGTTAGCAGTGAGTGCGGTGAGATTGGTCAGCGCAGCGGTGTGGGCAGAGTGGTCAGTGCAGCGCCGTGGGCAGAGTGGTCAGTGCAGCGCCGTGGGCAGAGTGGTCAGTGCAGCGCCGTGGGCAGAGTGGTCAGTGCAGCGCCGTGGGCAGAGTGGTCAGTGCAGCGCCGTGGGCAGAGTGGTCAGTGCAGCGCCGTGGGCAGAGTGGTCAGTGCAGTGCAGTGGGCAGAGTGGTCAGCGCAGCGCAGTGGGCAGAGTGGTCAGCGCAGCGCCGTGGGCAGAGTGGTAAGCACACACATACACTCCGCTACACTTACCACCGACCCTGCGTCTTCCCCGCCGCCTGGATCCTGAGTCGACATGTCGCCGCCCCCCGGACGACTGGATCGAATATGTTGTCCGGGTAGTTTTTCAAGACATCTTGGACGCTATATTGGATCCAGTAGTTTGGGGGCAGCGACATGTCGACTGAGGATCCAGGCATCGGACGCAGGGCCGGTGGTAAGTATAGCGGAGTGTGTGTGTATGTGTGTGTGTGTACAAAGTTGAGGGAAGTGTGGACAAAGTGACGGAAGTGCGTACATACAGACATATACACACATAGTGTACATTGCATATGGAGGGGTGAGGAGAGTGGAGGCTGGAGGGCAGAGGACAGGGAAAGGAGAGCGGAGGCTGGAGGGCGGAGGCTGGAGGGCAGAGGACAGGGAGAGTAGAGCAGAGGCTGGAGGGCAGAGGACAGGGAGAAGCGAGTGGAGGCTGGAGGGCGGAGGAGAGGGAGAGGAGAGCGGAAGGTGGAGGGTAGAGGAGAGGGAGAGGAGAGCGGAAGGTGGAGGGTAGAGGAGAGGGAGAGGAGAGCGGAAGCTGGAGGGCAGAGGAGAGGGAGAGGAGAGCGGAGGCTGTAGGGCAGAGGAGAGCAGAGGCTGGAGGGCAGAGGACAGGGAGAGGAGAGCGGAGGCTGGAGGGCAGAGAAGAGCGGAGGCTGGAGGGCAGAGGACAGGGAGAGGAGAGTGGAGGCGGGAGGGCAGAGGAGAGCAGAGGCTGGAGGGCAGAGGACAGGGAGAGGAGAGCGGAGGCTGGAGGGCAGAGGACAGGGAGAGGAGAGCGGAGGCTGGAGGGCAGAGGAGAGGGAGAGGAGAGCGGAGGCTGGAGGGCAGAGGACAGGGAGAGGAGAGCGAAGGCTGGAAGGCAGAGGACAGGGAGAGGGGAGCGGAGGCTGGAAGGCAGAGGACAGGAAGAGCAGAGCGGAGGCTGGAGGGTGGAGGCTGGAGGGCAGAGGACAGGGAGAGGAGAGTGGAGGCCGGAGGGCAGAGGACAGGGAGAGGAGGTCGGAGGCTGGAGGGCAGAGGAGGGCGGAGGCTGGAGGGCAGAGGACAGGGAGAGTAGAGCGGAGGCTGGAGGGCAGAGGCCAGGGCAGAGGAGGCTGGAGGGCAGAGGCCAGGGCAGAGGAGGCTGGAGGGCAGAGGGCAGGGCAGAGGAGGCTGGAGGGCAGAGCCCAGGGCAGAGGAGGCTGGAGGGCAGAGGCCAGGGCAGAGGGGAGGGCAGAGGAGGCTGGAGGGCAGGGCAGAGGAGGCTGGAAGGCAGAGGCCTGGGCAGAGGAGGCTGGAGGGCAGAGGCCAGGGCAGAGGAGGCTGGAGGGCAGAGGAGGCTGGAGGGCAGAGGCCAGGGCAGAGGAGGCTGGAGGGCAGAGGCCAGGGCAGAGGAGGCTGGAGGGCAGAGGCCAGGGCAGAGGAGGCAGAAGGGCAGAGGAGGCTGGAGGGCAGAGGCCAGGGCAGAGGCCAGGGAGAGGAGAGCGGAGGCTGGAGGGCAGAGGAGGGCGGAGGCTGGAGGGCAGAGGACAGGGAGAGGAGAGCGGAGGCTGGAGGGCAGAGGAGGGCGGAGGCTGGAGGGCAGAGGACAGGGAGAGTAGAGCGGAGGCTGGAGGGCAGAGGACAGGGAGAAGCGAGTGGAGGCTGGAGGGCGGAGGAGAGGGAGAGGAGTGCGGAAGGTGGAGGGTAGAGGAGAGGGAGAGGAGAGCGGAAGGTGGAGGGTAGAGGAGAGGGAGAGGAGAGCGGAAGCTGGAGGGCAGAGGACAGGGAGAGGGGAGCGGAGGCTGGAGGGCAGAGGACAGGGAGAGTAGAGCGGAGGCTGGAGGGCAGAGGGCAGGGCAGAGGAGGCTGGAGGGCAGAGGCCAGGGCAGAGGAGCCTGGAGGGCAGAGGCCATGGCAGAGGGTAGGGCAGAGGAGGCTGGAGGGCAGAGGGCAGGGCAGAGGAGGCTGGAGGGCAGAGGCCTGGGCAGAGGAGGCTGGAGGGCAGAGGCCAGGGCAGAGGAGGCTGGAGGGCAGAGGCCAGGGCAGAGGAGGCTGGAGGGCAGAGGCCAGGGCAGAGGAGGCTGGAGGGCAGAGGCCAGAGCAGAGGAGGCAGAAGGGCAGAGGAGGCAGAAGGGCAGAGGAGGCTGGAGGGCAGAGGCCAGGGCAGAGGAGGCTGGAGGGCAGAGGCCAGGGCAGAGGAGGCAGAAGGGCAGAGGAGGCAGAAGGGCAGAGGAGGCTGGAGGGCAGAGGCCAGGGCAGAGGCCAGGGCAGAGGAGGCTGGAGGGCAGAGGCCAGGGCAGAGGTCAGGGCAGAGGAGGCTGGAGGGCAGAGGCCAGGGCAGAGGAGGCTGGAGGGCAGAGGCCAGGGCAGAGGAGGCTGGAGGGCAGAGGCCAGAGCAGAGGAGGCTGGAGGGCAGAGGCCAGGGCAGAGGAGGCTGGAGGGCAGAGGCTGCAGGGCAGAGGAGGCTGGAGGGCAGAGGCCAGGGCAGAGGAGGCTGGAGGGCAGAGGCCAGGTCAGAGGAGGCTGGAGGGCAGAGGCCAGGTCAGAGGAGGCTGGAGGGCAGAGGCCAGGTCAGAGGAGGCTGGAGGGCAGAGGCCAGGGCAGAGAAGGCTGGAGGGCAGAGGAGGCTGGAGGGCAGAGGGCAGGGCAGAGGAGGCTGGAGGGCAGAGGCCAGGGCAGAGGAGGCTGGAGGGCAGAGGACGCAGGAGGGCAGAGGCCAGGGCAGAGGAGGCTGTAGGGCAGAGGCCAGGGCAGAGGAGGCTGTAGGGCAGAGGCCAGGGCAGAGGAGGCTGTAGGGCAGAAGCCAGGGCAGAGGAGGCTGTAGGGCAGAGGCCAGGGCAGAGGAGGCTGGAGGGCAGAGGGTAGGGCAGAGGAGGCTGGAGGGCAGAGGGCAGGGCAGAGGAGGCTGGAGGGCAGAGGCCTGGGCAGAGGAGGCTGGAGGGCAGAGGCCAGGGCAGAGGAGCTGGAGGGCAGAGGCCAGGGCAGAGGAGGCTGGAGGGCAGAGGCCAGGGCAGAGGAGGCTGGAGGGCAGAGGCCAGGGCAGAGGAGGCTGGAGGGCAGAGGCCAGGGCAGAGGAGGCTGGAGGGCAGAGGCCAGGGCAGAGGAGGCTGGAGGGCAGAGGCCAGGGCAGAGGAGGCAGAAGGGCAGAGGAGGCAGAAGGGCAGAGGAGGCTGGAGGGCAGAGGCCAGGGCAGAGGAGGCTGGAGGGCAGAGGCCAGGGCAGAGGAGGCTGGAGGGCAGAGGCCAGGGCAGAGGAGGCTGGAGGGCAGAGGCCAGGGCAGAGGAGGCTGGAGGGCAGAGGCCAGAGCAGAGGAGGCTGGAGGGCAGAGGCCAGGGCAGAGGAGGCTGGAGGGCAGAGGCTGCAGGGCAGAGGAGGCTGGAGGCAGAGGCTGCAGGGCAGAGGAGGCTGGAGGGCAGAGGCCAGGGCAGAGGAGGCTGGAGGGCAGAGGCCAGGGCAGAGGAGGCTGGAGGGCAGAGGCCAGGGCAGAGGAGGCTGGAGGGCAGAGGCCAGGGCAGAGGAGGCTGGAGGGCAGAGGCCAGGGCAGAGGAGGCTGGAGGGCAGAGGAGGCTGGAGGGCAGAGGCCAGGGCAGAGGAGGCTGGAGGGCAGAGGCCAGGGCAGAGGAGGCTGGAGGGCAGAGGCCAGGGCAGAGGAGGCTGGAGGGCAGAGGCCAGGGCAGAGGAGGCTGGAGGGCAGAGGCCAGGGCAGAGGAGGCTGGAGGGCAGAGGCCAGGGCAGAGGAGGCTGGAGGGCAGAGGAGGCTGGAGGGCAGAGGAGGCTGGAGGGCAGAGGCCAGGGCAGAGGAGGCTGGAGGGCAGAGGCCAGGGCAGAGGAGGCTGGAGGGCAGAGGCCAGGGCAGAGGAGGCTGGAGGGCAGAGGCCAGGGCAGAGGAGGCTGGAGGGCAGAGGCAGCTTGAGCCGGTAGGGCAGAGGCTGCTGGAGCCGGCAGGGCAGACTCACCGCGGGCCGGCCATCAGTTGTACTGTAGCAGGAGAGGAGGGGCGGGCAGAGCTGCAGGAGAGGAAGTCCCGCCCTCCCTCCTCTGTAGGCAGACAGCAGGGAGCACGGGTATCCCCAGGGTGTGTGTGGCCCCCGAGGTGGCGGGCAATGGCCCCCCCCCGGTATGTAGCTACTGGCTGGAGGGCAGAGGGTGGAGGGGAGTGGCTGGAGGGCACACGGAACTTCCGAGATCGGAACGTTCCGTGTGCCGGTGCCTGTAGCCGGGGGGCAGCCCGGCTACAGTGCACTGGATGAGCCTGGGCGACGACCATCACGGAAGTGGGCGTGGCCTCCTCCGGAAGTGGCCTTCGGGTTTTATAGATAAGATAACGGACTAACGGACTATATGGAGCAGTTACAACTAACTGATGGAAAAAGCTCCTTGGGGAGAAAAAAGGCTTCTCACCCACAACAATTAATAATGTATTATATACATCTAAAGGTAATCACCTCAGCGTTTCAAAATGAAGTTCTGTTTAACCCAATAGAAGTATTCAGGTTACTGGCGGGTCAGCAATGCCAAGCTCTCTTAAAAGTTGAAGACCCTCCTCCAATCCGTCTATCACATGAGAAGTAGGACCCCGCTTAAAGTTGATTCTGGTCTGGGAGAGCCATCTATACAAAATACCATTAGCCCTCAATATCTTGGTGACAGGCGTCAGAATTCTACGTTTGGACAATGTTTCCGTTGAGAGGTCTGAAAAAATTTTAATATCATGAAATGGTCTAGGCAACGTCTCATGCTTCTGCATGTAGGTGGTGAGGAGATTTTTTGTGTTTTTAAAGCTAAAAGTAACCAGAGTGTCTCTGGGCAACTTCTCCGGGACAGATGTGGGTTTAGGAAGGCAAAACGCTTTATCCAGCAAACACTCTACATCCGACAGTGAGGGTAACACTTTTTTTAAGGTTTTTTAATTATTTTTTTAAGGTAAGGCTGTAATTCAGACCTTGTGACTGTCTCAGGAATTCCCCTCAATTTTAAATTGAACTGTCTATTAGTATTGTCAAAATAATCCAGTTTACTGGACAATGTTTTATAATCCTGTTTAGTTTTGTCCAATTCTTTTCTAACAGAGCTATTAATTTTAGACAGTCTTATTAT
Organism: Allobates femoralis; assembly: GCA_033576535.1. Taxonomy (NCBI): domain Eukaryota; kingdom Metazoa; phylum Chordata; class Amphibia; order Anura; family Aromobatidae; genus Allobates; species Allobates femoralis. Next base: position 340,327,553 of record JARQOC010000005.1, on the reverse strand, counting down.
CTCGGCCTCCATAACGTCAGCTCTGGTAGTTAGGGTGGAGAGCGCTTCTTTAATATCAGAGAACTCCATTTTCATCTGATCAGCGAAGCTGTGGAAGAGGTCAAGCAAAAAGTCCCTATCTACTGGCCCAGCCTGACCTTTCATTTTAATAGATAAGGGAGAGGAAGTGACCCTAGGTCTTTGTTTAACAGGGGGGGAACCAGAACTGTCACCCCCTCCCGAATCCAATTCCTCCAAAGTAGATCCAACCAAAGCAGAACTCCCAGGGGGGCTTATGTCCTTACGTTTTGAGGTCTGCTTCAAGCTGTCACCACCCCTATTATCTAGGGTGTCCATATCTGAGCCCCGTATGTGAGAATCTATTTTATCCACCTTCTTTTTGTGTTCGCTATCCAAAATCAGCCTAGCTGTAGATGGAGTGCATTTAAGATGGGGTTTAGTGGACCCACCCGTAGGATTCATAGTGACCTTATGAAGATCTGTCTGCCTACGAGACATAGTAAATATAAGGAATGTGTCTAAACAGTATCAGGATTATAAAGCTTAATATAAAAATATCAGTGTGGCTATATATTCAACCTCAATGTTAGAATCTGGTCACCGTCAAAGCTAATTGAAACAATGCTCAAATCCCAGCAGCACCAGTACACTGTAACGCCACCCACACAAATAAGAAAACAGTTAACTTAAATAAACATATACATATTCTTGAGATCTGCTTCACATTCCGGAAATCCCAAGGTCTGCGAAGCTTGCGATCGCCGGAGGCCCTCCGACCTCACTTGCCCACGCAGAATCCTCAGATGTTATGAGTCTTGAATATTGCAGAAAAGTCACCAGTAATATGTATATATCAGATATACTGGACCAATACAATGGCTTAATATCGTGAATGAACTAGTAAAAAATCCAAATTTGTCCAATATAGTATAATCGTCACTAGTAGATGAAAATAGGATCCAGGTGGAAAGAGAGAGACAATAAATATGCTTGAGTAAAGTTCTTAAGTATCGGTTTTATCCACAGGAATATTGAGGCTGTAGGTTTCTGTTAATAAAAACCACAAAACAAACAATACTAGTCCAAACATAGTTCTGAGGGGTCTGGGGAGACCCAGGACAACTCTCCAAAGGGTTCTGAGAAGAAATTAGGGTGGCACAGCAAAGCACAAAGCTCTGAAAGCTCTGAAGTAATTCCGGTGTAAATTCCAACGTAAGCTCCAATGGATTAAACAGGAGCTACGCAATATGCATAAGTAAAGTTCTTAAGTATCGGTTTTATCCACAGAAGCACTGAAGCTGTAGGTTTCTGGCAATAAAAACCACAAAACAAACAATACTAGTCCAAACATAGTTCAGGGGGGTCTGGGGAGACCCAGGACAACTCTCCAAAGGGTTTTGAGAAGAAATTAGGGTGGCACAGCAAAGCACAAAGCTCTAAGAGAAATGCTGAATCTTGGATTTTTTGACAGGAAAAGTCCAAAATCATAGGTGCCAATCCAAAAATAGGTTAGGAGGGTTTAGACTATCCCAGGGTAACCTCTTGTAGAGGAACACCCTAGAAATTAAGAGGTACAATATTGCTGCCAATGGAAGCCTGTCAGATGCCTGTCAGATGTCTGTCAGATGTCCCCAAATCATGGAAATCAATGGAAAAGTCACACAGGCTGTCTCTCAAAGTTTCTTTCAGTATACTGAGAGATTTGAAGCCTAATTATATAGAATTTGGGGAGTATTAGGCAATGAAGATATTATGAGGTGACTAGGCAGCCATTATTCATGAGGTGACAGCACAATCCTTTACCTCAGGCAAATTTGATGACTGGATTCTGAGGAGAATTTTCCTTAAAAGTGACCACTGACCCAAACAAAACGTTCCAAAGGTGATTACCAGCTTGATAGTAGATCTTTTTTCAGTTGTCAAAGTCCTTTTGAGGGCATTTAGCCCAGTCGCTTATTGTTGTGGGGAGAGCATAGGTAAAACCCTACACCATTACCATTAGGCCACGCCCCCTCCCCGGTACCCTATCTATTATCCTGCATCTTAAATCTCTCTCTTTATGGCCAGCCTCTGCAAAATGCTTAGATACTGGTAAATTTAGGATCTTCTTACGTATACTGTATCTACATTGATTTAACCGCGTACGAAATTCAAAGGTTGTCTCCCCAACGTAATATTGCTTACATGGACAGTCTAACAGGTACACTACGTGATCGGAGACACAAGTATAGAAATTATTAATCCGATACATTTTTCCTTTCACCTCAAACATGTCTCCTTTATGCATATGTGGACAAATAATACATCCTACACAGTGATAACTTCCTTTCCTCACCCTACCTGTGATAGTCGTTTGTGTGTCTTTTTTCAAACTGCCTATATCAGAGCTGACTAGCTGATCTTTTAGACTCTTCCCCTTTCTAAAACAAAACAGTAAGGGATTACAAAATTTTTTCACTTCCAGTAATCCATTGATCAGAATCTGACAATTTCTTTTTATTACCTTCATCACCTCTTCTGATTCCTCCCATACGTAGTAACTACAGGTGTCCTCTCTTTTCTTGTCTGTGCTACCCTCTCATGTTCCTCTTCTTCTTTTTCTAGTGGGTCCAAAATTCTACTTGGGTATCCCCAATCTCTGAACTTTTCCAGCAATCCTCTTACAGTGTCTTGTCTCTCCTCCTTGTCACTCACTATCCGCCTAATTCTTGTGGTCTGACCTCTTGGTGTAGCCTTCTTCAACCTCAGTGGGTGATGACTTTTAAAATGCAAAAGTTTATTGCGATCTGTCGGTTTAACATGTAACCCTGTGCTGATCATGCCTTCTCTCAATCTAACCATTACATCTAAGAATTGTAAATATGTTTTTGATGACACCATGGTGAACTTAATTGTGGAGTCCACTGTATTGAGATACTCAAAAAAGGTTTCCAACTCACTCATATCACCTTTCCAGAGGAGGAACACATCATCAATGTATCTCCACAACCTCCTTACCCTTTGAAAGTGGTGGGTCACATAGACATGCTCCTCCTCCAGTACCGTCATGGTGACGCCTGCATATGCACATGCCATATGTGCCCCCATGGCGGTACCCCGCAGTTGTTTGTAGTACACATCCCCATATACATCCCCAAACATGAAATAATTCGATCTCAAACATATTTGTAAGAGTTGCAATTTCCAACTCTTGCAGTCCTCAGAGTTAGTGTTTAGCATTATCTTTGTGGCTCTCAAATCCCTTTCGTGCTGTATGAACGTATATAATGAAGTCACATTAAAAGACGCAAGTATATCTTCCCTATCTGATTTCAATGTACCCAACTTTTCAAGAAAATGGCTAGTATCTCTTAAATAAGACTTAGCTTGTGTGGCCAAGAGATTGATTATCTTGTCCAAGAATACCCCGATGTTATTGAACACAGACTCCATCCCCACCACTATCGGTCTCCCTGGGGGGTCTTCCAGTGACTTATGAATTTTGGGGATCACATATAACACGGGTGTTTTGGGAAATTCTACCTCCAAATACTCATAATTCCAGATCAATAATCCCGCCCCTTTTTGCTTCGTCCAACAATATTCTGAACTGTTTTTGTATCTCTGGTTTCGGATCTCGATCTAACCTATGATATACTTCTTCATCATTAAATTGTCTCATCACTTCTGATAAATACCTTCTCCTGTCCATGACGACGACCGCGCCCCCTTATTGGCCGGCTTGATGACTAGGTCGTCATCATGGACAAGTTCCTGCAAGGCCCTATATTCATCACTCGTAATATTAGGATGTTTTTGATCTCTCCCTTGCTTGGCTTTCAGCTGTCCTACATCCCTCTTTACGGCGGTGATAAAGGTCTCTATTGCCGGTACCGTATCTGCGAGGGTGAGATTACTCTTTTTAACCAGCAATATATCCTTTAGCATAAGTTCACTCTGCCTCTGTGTTGATGCGATAGTCCTTCCATTAAACCAGTTCTTTAGTTTAATTATTCTAAACATCCTAAACATATCCAATTCTAATTGGAACCAGTCCACATGGGTAGTGATAATGTAATTCAATCCTTTATCCAATAGATTTATTTGATTAGGGGTCAACGGTTTCCCAGAAATATTTACCACTAGGCTAAGTCTTTTTTCTTGTTGCTGCGAGGACCCGGTCGCTGCTTATTTCTCTTTCTTCTCGCGTCTCCTGTAGTAGCTCCCTCCTCTTCGTCGTCCTGTGTTCTTTCGACTTCTAGATATGGTGGAATCAGGTTTAGTAATGGGTTTAGCATAATTATTAAACAGTCTCTTTCTCCTCCTACCACCTTTCTTAGGCCACTTCTCTTTCTGCCAGTTATAAACTTGTCCTGTTAAATAATCTTCTGTATCCCTTGCCCACTTCTGACGCTTCACCTCTTCCAACAACTTTTTAACCTTCTCGGTCTTTATATGGATCAACTCCTTAAACTTCTGGAAGTCCTCCTCTTTTAACATTGTTTTAATCTGTGCCTCCATTTCCTTATTGTCGTGCCCCACTCTCTGTACCTCCTCCTGTAAGTACTCCATATTAAAGAGCATGACGTCCATCCCGTACTTATTTGACATCATTGCAAACTTCTGACAATACATGGTGTCATTAACAAATAACGTCGGGTGAATATTTGACCTCAGGCCCCTTGGTATTTTCTTCGCTTTATAATATTGCCCAAGCACCATCAGATGGAGCTCTACTGTTATCAAGCATTTGCAGCCGTTTTCATATTTCCTTTTTAGGCTATTTATGGATGGTACACTTATAAAATCGACTACACCTTCCATCCCCTTTAAAATTCTTTCTTCATCCTCCAATGTATATACTAATGTGCCTGGGTCCATCTGCAAGATGGTAGCAATTGCTAGCCTTCCACAAGGTAAATATAAATATAAATTTTTGAACCACGCTTCGCTGACTGGCCCGGGCCGGCGATATTGCCACGGGATTTAAACCCAGCTTCGCATTGCATTATTCTTAAATCATCATACATAAACCACATACATACACGATGAGTTAGAATCGGGCCACCATCTAATATATATATATATATATATATATATATATATATATATATATATATATATATATATATAAATAAAAATAATAATAATAAAGCTTTATTTATAGAGCGCCAACATATTCGGCAGCGCTTTACAATGTAGGGGTTAGAGTACAAAAAATATAATACAGTAAGTAATTACAGTAGAGTACAAATACAGTACAATAATTGGATACAAAACAATAGGCATAGAACCAATGTAAGAAAGAAAATACAATAAATAAAGCAAGAAATGAAGGTGACCCTGCTCAAAAGAGCTTACAATCTTCAACGGGATAGGGGTTGCACAAGGTACAGGGGCTTATTGCACTCATGGTTTAGGCATCTTGAGGAAATGGGGCATAGAAATAAGCTTACATGGATGGTCATCAGACAGTCTGTCTAGACCTTTTTGGTTTGGTGGAGTTTGTAGAGGAGTAATGTCAAGAGAGATAGACCATTCACTATCTACAGTACAAAGGACTTCTATTAGGGAGTATCATAGGCCACCTTAAAAAGATGTGTTTTTAGGGATCATCTGAAGCCATGCAAGTTGTGGATAGTCCTGATTTCTTGGGGTAAAGCATTCCAGAGGATTGGTGCAGCTCTGGAGAAGTCTTGGAGCCGGGAGTGGGAGGATCGGATTAGTGCAGATGTTAGTCGAAGGTCATTTGAAGAACGTAGAGAACGGGTAGGGTGATAGACATAGATGAGGGAGGAGATGTAGGGGGGTGCTGCACTGTGAAGAGCTTTGTGGGTGAACACAAGCAATTTGAATTTGATCCTGTAGTGTACGGGAAGCCAGTGCAATGACTGGCACAGAGCCGAGGCATCTGAGTAACGATTGGCCAGATGGGTGATCCTGGCTGCTGCATTAAGGATGGACTGGAGAGGAGAAAGTCTGGTGAGGGGGAGGCCGCTTCATAGAGAATTGCAATAGTCAAGGCGGGAATGGATTAGGGCGACGGTGAGGGTTTTTGTTGTTTCCATGGTGAGAAAGGGGCAGACTCTAGAGATCAGGTGTAAGCAACAGGAGCGGATAAGACGTTGTGTGTGGGAGGAGAAAGAGAGATCGGTGTCAAACATAACACCCAGACAGCGAGCCTGCTGTTTAGGCGTTATCGTGGTACCGCACACTGAGAGCGAGATGTCAGATTTAGGGAGGTTAGTGGATGGGGGGAGCAAAAGAAGTTCAGTATATATATAAAACAAAAACAAAACAGCACACTTCACAGGTCGGGTGCAAAGCCCTCCTACCACAATCACTGGTAATAAGCAGATGAAAAAATGAAAGGAAGGCTGTGTGCCGAAACGTCGCAGTCCTAGGACCAAATAAACCCACATAACTTGAATTGGAGGAAGTGCCGCCTTTCATTTTTTCATATATATATATATATATATATATATATATATATATGAAAAAAAAATGGAACAGCACCAGATATTACCAGACTTGTGAAGCGCTTTCTCAACACTAGTCAAGTGTCCATGTAAACAATCCAAAAAAGGAAAAAGCAGCGCCAAATAGATATCAAGTGAACCTTTATTGCCAATGGCGTGGCGACGGTATACACAGGTTCATTCATTATCAAATCATTAGTGAAATATCATTATTAAATCAAATTCCCATTGAATCATCATTTATATATAGTGGTTCTATATATTATAAAGTGCATTTAGTGACTACTAAAATGTTTTATCGTCATGATTTACAGTTCTTAAGTGCCCATATACATTAATTAGTTAGTGCATTTAATCATTAAAATCAGGTGTCCACTATTAGGAATTTGACAATCACTCACATGTAATGGTGCATAATTCTATTACCAGCATTCTCTATATCCCACTGAGCATGTCAGGAACTGGAAGTTACACAATACCCATAGTGCATCGCTTTGCACAGCCTCAGTATGTTGTTATGAAGCCAGTGACTCCATTTCCATTATGGGTCACTGCACTTCCCTATCTCCAGGCAGGATATGACATCATGCCCACAATGCACTGCAGGTATGTCTATATTAAAAAGTGCACTGAGGCTGCTTCCACCATCTTGAATGTGGTAGCTGCTATTGATTACCATTATAAAGTGTGGGCAAGTTATATCTGACTGGTTTAAACTCTATCTAACATAGTAATCCAAAAAAACCTTGCCTCAAAATTACAATAAAACTGCATAATGGCCCATTATTTTAACAAAAGGGACTCTATATCAAAAATATTTGTTTTTTACTTATTAATTAATTGTGAGTACTCTCTTTGCATGTAGCGAGTAACATAGACCTTATATGTATACTACGGGTCTGGCTTCCAAGCCAAAAGCGGTGACACTCGGGATTGGGCTCATCCACTTCCGCAAATAAACCCCACACCTCTGTGCAAAAGAGGGCTACATGGGTTTTTAACCCCAGTGCTCCCCACACGCGTATCACCAACCAACCTGCCTCACACCGGTCATTGTTACCACATCAAAAAATCATATAACTAGATTTAGGATCCTTTATGAATGCTATTTTTATGTAGTTTGTTATAAGAATATTATTCTAATCACAGTAGACTATTCAAATAGTGCAATGTACAGAATTATGTCCCATATGACATGCGCAGTAGTGGAATTAAATGATGCACCTTGAAAAAGTGAGCAAAGCCATCTTCCCAATAGCAAGACCTAAAAGACACATAACAAACAATGTCAATTAAAATATATAATTCCTTCAAATGTAATACACTTATCACTACCAGTTAGGGCCTTAAAAGTGATAGACAGGTATATCATCTAGATTACACTAGTTTTGAAATCAATGTTCAGACCGTTTGGCCTCAACTTGTTCAACTTCATTATCCATTGAAGTTCTTTCCTCTTAAGTAGTTTGATACAATCTCCCCCTCTCCTCATTACTGGAACAGTATCTATAATCCTAAAGCGTAGTTGTTTTTCACTATGTCCCTTCTCAAGGAAATGTCTAGATACTGGTAGATCCATCCTCTTTTTACTTATACTACTCCTATGCAAATTTATCCTTGTCTTAAATTTGCACGTTGTTTCACCAACGTACCAAAGTAGACAAGGACATTGTAAAATGTAGATGACAAACTCTGAGTCACAAGTTAGGTAATGATTGATTTTAAAGACCTCATTAGTCAATGGGTGTTAGAAAGTGTTTCCCTTTATCATTAGACAACAATCAATATAGGACAGACAGGGGTAACAACCTTTCCTATCTGTACCTGTAAAGGTACCTTTACACGGCGCAAATGTGCCTAGCAACAGGTATCCACTGCACGTGCACACGCACATTTTTGACAGTTGATACCGATCGCCGATGCCGCATGTACACGCCGCCATTGCGTTATCAACTGAAGGTATCTTTGTTCCCCGGAAGTTCCGACAGATCCTGCGGATAACTTCCTGTGGAATACCTTTGCTGCTTCACACGCCGCTATCCACAAAGGAATATGGGCGTACATCTTTCGCGCCGCAAGTATAGCGTGACAGAGTTGTGTATTCCGTGACGCTAATACGCTGATTGTACTACGCAATAGCATCATGATTGGCCAGCCTGCGCAGGAAGGCTGGCTATTACATGACGCCATTGCAATTGTGTAGTGTGAATGGACAGCTCTTTAAATATGGCGCCCTGTGAAGGGACAGCCAATGGTTACGCAGTAGCCCCCACAATGATCGCTGATGGGGCGTGGAATCCATGAGGCTGTGTCACGCCCCTGGGAATTCAGTAGGCGACGGAAATTCCATCCCTGTGCCCCGTTTAAACGCCCCTACCATGGCAATTGTGCCTTTGCGTTGCCTTGGGTTTTTGAGCACGGCTCAGAAACAGGTATCCGAATCAACAGCGGGTAACGCGTTCAACTTCCCAATTTACACTCCGACATTTCGTAGCAATTTCATGGCAACAGACACATAAATCCCCAATGTCAGGCAGTTGCTACCACCCAGTGGTGGCGTGTAAAGGTACCTTTAGGGACATTTGACTGGATTTTTTTAAGGAGCCTATATCAGCTTTTATAAGGCTAGATCCCATTGTTCTAGTACGCCTATAAGAAAAAAGGGGGGGGGTTTTGAACTCATCAACTTGTGGTAAACATTTTTGGAGCATCCCCCAATGTTTCTGTTTAATTTTCGCAATGGGTTTGCTTTCTTCACAGAAAATTGTAACCATTGGGATCCGATCCATTAAATTTGGTTCTCTGTCCTGAAACAGTATTACTTCTCTTGTGAGGTCATTTACTTTGTTTCTCTGTCTCTGCAACAGTCTATTGGCATAGAATGGGAAAATTCTTTCCGAGAATTTTTTCAACATCTTTCCCATAGATCCAGTCTCCCCACGCTCCTCACTTTCAATCCTTTTGACTCTAAGAAGTTGACTATAAGTTATACCTTCTAGCGTCTTTAGAGGGTGTTGACTAGAAAAGAGTAGGAGGTCATTCCGGTCTGTAGCCTTAGTGTAAAGTTTCGTCACTAGCCTATTGTTACTCCTAGACACATCCACATCCAAAAATTGGATGTTGGTGTCTGAGTGGACCAATGTAAATGTTATAGTCTTTTCTATCGTATTGAGAAACGTATGGAAGTCAAACAACATCGACTCATCTACGGTCCAAATGAGGATGATGTTGTCCATGTATCTCCACCACGCAGCTACATAACTGAAGTGGTGGGACACATAGACGACATCCTCCTCAAGGACACTCATCACAAGACTTGCGTACGCGGGCGCCTTATTGGCGCCCATAGCCATACTGCACTTTTGCATAAAAAATCATCACCAAACAAAAAATAATTCTTTGTAAGTACCAATTCAAGCAGCTGTTTGACAAACATACTTACTTCCTGTGAGAATTTTGCCTCCTGTTCCAATTTCTTCATCACAGCCTCCATGCCTCTGTG
>JARQOC010000005.1:340195093-340310093 GCA_033576535.1 Allobates femoralis | reverse complement strand
AGCACAGTCAACAAAAGTGGCAGAAAGCTCCTGAACGTATGTAGAAGTTTAGGACTTCATATCCTTAATGGACGAAGCAAGGGTGACTCCCTAGGAAGGTATACACTAAACTCCCATGTAGGGAGGAGTGTAGTAGATTACGCCATTACAGACATAAACCTGGCGGATGTCAGCGCCTTCATAGTCACCCCACAAACGCACCTGTCAGACCACAGCCAACTTCTTCTGTACATGAAATCTACAGAGAAACCATCCACTCAGAAGCCACAGCAGAGCGGTCTCTTCAGCCGGCCTCCATCCTATAAATGGTCCAAAATGTCGGCACTAAAGTATAAAGAAGCTTCCAGCAGCCCTGAAATACAGCGGATGCTCCACCACTTCTACAACTACGAGTACAAGCCGAACCCAGAGGGAGTGAGCCAAGCCACAAAGGACCTCAACAATATATTCTATGCAATGGCCAGACTGTCCGACCTTAAAAAAGTCAACTACAAGAGACCTAAAGAAACACAGGTCAACGGTTGGTTTGACAGAGAATGTAAAGCCGTACGGAAGACCCTGAGAACAGCCTCCAACAAGAAACACAGAGACCCCAACCACCCGGGCCTGAGGGAAGCCTATGACACCATACAAAGGCAATACAAAACCATCCTCAGGAGGAAGAAGCAGAGCTACATCTCTACCAAGCTTAACCAACTCCAAGACGCCCTTCAAGACAACTCCTTCTGGGAACTATGGAACCACATGGGCACAAAAACGAAAAACAACACCTATATCCAAAATGGCAACATCTGGCTCCAGTACTTCAGAGACCTCTATAAAGACATCCCAAAGGATGAACTAAGCCAAGAACAGGAAAACATAATGGCAAAACTAAAAGCAATGGAGGAAAAAATCAAAAACTTCCAAAACCCGGTGGATACACCTATAACACTACAGGAATTAGCCGAGAGGATCTCTTCCATAAGGTGTAGAAAAGCCGGTGGCCTGGATGGGATCCTACCAGAAATGCTGAAGCACAGCCCACCAGAAATACAGGCTGCAATGGTCAAACTGTTCAATATTGTGCTGAGGGCCGGCTACTTCCCCCGTACCTGGAACCAAGGCCTCATTACACCCATCCACAAGAGTGGGGACAGGTATGACCCAGCCAACTACCGTGGGATATGTGTCAGCAGCAACCTGGGAAAACTGTTCAACAGCATCCTGAACAAGAGGATCCTCACCTTCCTCACCGAGCACAACGTCCTCAGCAAAAGCCAAGCAGGGTTCATGCCGAACCACCGCACCACTGACCACATCTACACCCTGCACAGCCTCATTCAGAGACACGTCCGCAATACAAAGAATGGGAAGATATATGCCTGCTTTGTGGACTTTAAAAAGGCCTTTGATTCGGTGTGGCACCCGGGCTTATTCCTGAAACTGCTGGAGAGCGGAATAGGAGGAAAGACCTACAATGTCATCAAAAGCTCCTACACCGAGAACCTCTGCAGTGTGAGTGTGAACGGCAAAAGAACAGATTATTTCCAACAGAGCCGTGGAGTCAGACAAGGCTGCAGCCTAAGTCCAACGCTCTTTAATATCTATATCAATGAGCTGGCTACCGCCCTGGAATCCTCCACCGCACCGGGTCTCACCCTCCATGACGCTCAGGTGAAATTCTTGCTGTACGCAGATGACCTGCTGCTGCTGTCACCAACCGAGAAAGGCCTCCAAGACAACCTGAACATCCTAGAGCAATTCAGCTCCACCTGGGCCCTACCGGTCAATCTAAAGAAAACCAACACCATGGTGTTCCAGAGGAGAAGGAGAAGATCAGACCAGCACCCATCATTTATCCTCAACAACTGCGACCTCACAGGAACAGACAAATATACCTACCTGGGCCTAGAGATTCACCGGTCAGGGAGCTTCAAACAGGCCATAGAGACCCTGAAAGACAAGGCTTGCAAAACCTTCTATGCCATCCGAAGGAAACTCTACCATCTGAAGCCACCAGTGAGGGTCTGGCTAAAAATCTTCGACTCCATCATCGCCCCAATCCTCCTGTATGGCAGTGAAGTCTGGGGTCCTCACACCTACCCAGACCGGTCAAGGTGGGATTCCAGCCCAACAGAAATATTCCACCTGGAATTCTGTAAGCACCTTCTCCAGGTCCACCGGAGCACCTCCAACAGTGCCTGTCGGGCAGAGCTGGGCAGATTCCCTCTACACCTAACGGTTCTAAAGAGGGCGCTGTCATTCCGGGCTCACCTACATAGGAGCAATCCAAGCTCCCATCACCATAAAGCCCTGATACATATAGGTGAAACAGGAAAACCAGGACCCTCGGAACAGCCCAGCCAAGCCCAACACAACCGGAACACCAATCACAGCCTGACAAAAGCCGGAATCAGGAAGATGGTAGAGGAGGGCCAGGAGAGGTATGTCAGTGACTGGAAGAACGATATCTTCAGCTCACAGAAACTGACCATGTACCAGAGTCTACAGAGAGACTACAAACTGGCCCCATATCTGGAGAAACTCCTGGATCCCAGAGACCGCAAGATCCTGAGCCGATATAGACTCAGTGCCCACAGTCTGGCCATCGAGTCCGGCCGACACAGGCAGAGATACAAGCCCAGGGAGGAAAGACTGTGCCAACACTGTGATCAGGAGGCCCTGGAGGACGAAACCCACTTCCTGCTACACTGCTCCAAATACTCAGCAGTGAGGGACACTCACTTCAGGAGACTCTCGCATCTCTTCCCGGATTTCATCACCATGAAGGAGGAAGAAAAAACATCTATCCTGCTGGGAGAAGAAGAGAGGGCAGTGGAGATAGCAGTGCGGTATGTGAGCGAATGCCATAGACTGCGAGAAAAAGAGCTATGATGCCATGGACTCTATAGCCTCCACATTGGATCTGCCCCATCCACCTTTCCTATGCCATGGACTATAGCCCCCACCCTGGACTTGCCCCATCCACCTTCCCTATGCCATGGACTATAGCCCCCCCATCCTGGATCCATCCCATCCACCTTCCCTACAGCTCCTACCCAACATCCCCACAGTCCCTATCTCTATTCCCTTTATTCAATTGCTTTGGCAAAACTGAGATGTATTTGGTCCTGCCAATAAAGCTTCTTTGAATCTTGAATCTTGAATCTACATGCACACAACACACACACACATATATATATATATACATGCACACACACACATATATATATATATAATATATATATACATGCACACACACACATATATATATACATGCACACACACACACATATATACATACACACACACATATATACACATGCACACACACATATATATACACATGCAACACACACAACACATATATATATATATATATACATGCACACACACACACACACATATACATGCACACACACACACACATATATACACATGCACACACACACATATATATATATACATGCACACACACACATATATACATACACACACACACATATATACATACACACACACATATATACACATGCACACACACATATATACACATGCACACACACACATATATATATATATATATACATGCACACACACACATATATATATATACACATGCACACACACATATATATATACATGCACACACACACACATATATATATATATATATATATACATACACACACACACACATATATATATATACATGCACACACACACATATATATATATATATATATACATGCACACACACACACACACATATATATATACATGCACACACACACACACATATATATATACATGCACACACACAGATATATACATGCACACACACACACATATATATACATGCACACAGATATATACATGCGCACACACACACACATATATATACATGCACACACACACACACAGATATATACATGCACACACACACAGATATATACATGCACACACACACACATATATACATGCACACACACACAGATATATACATGCACACACACACACATATATATACATGCACACACACATATATATACATGCACACACACACACACAGATATATACATGCACACACACACACATATACATGCACACACACACATATATATACATGCACACACACACACACATATATATAACATGCACACACACACACACATATATACATGCACACACACACACATATATATATATATATACATGCACACACACATATATATAATCTATATAGATGCACATATGAAATGTGCCTAATCAAAGTGAATGTATATATGTGTGTGTGTAATCCATATGTACATGTGGATTACACACACACATATATATGTGCTGGTTTGGGAGGGAGGGGGCCGCCGATACTCACCTTCCGAAGACGCCGGTCGTTGCCAAGCGACGCTGCGATTCCGGTCGGCTTCACCCGGCGCACTACGCATGCGCAGACCCGGAAATGACGCGGTCTCCGGCCGCGTCATGAAGAGCGGGGCGGGAAGATTCCAATGGGCTTCCCCGCTCTTCAAATCGATAATGCCGCCCATTAGGGCGTTAAGAAGGGAGCGAGGCGGGGGGAGCGCGGCTCTGGGGACACCGCCCTGCAGACAAGAACGCCCCATAGACAAAAATCATGTAAGTTTATAAAGTCTTTTATTCACCTTATATAAAGCCATATTAGGTCAGGCAGGGATGGTTAGGGAGCTAGTTAGGGTCTGTAGGGGCAGGTAGTGATAGTTTAGGGGCCATAGATTAGGTGACAGGTTCCCTTTAAGTACAAAATAATAGATCAGGATCTCTGCGATTTTTTGACTGTGAAAAATCCAACAACGCTGGTGATATATGTATTGCCGAAGACTCATAAGTCTCTCATAGACCCCCCAGGTAGGCCTATTGTTGCAGGCTGTGAGTCAATTCTGTCTAATATAGGCGTGTACTTAGATAAAATCTTAAATCCTATTGCTAAAAATACCTGAATCATTCATAAAAGATACTGCAGATTTTTTACAAAAAATATAAGGTGTGGACATATCGGGTGAGGTTATTTTGGTCTCATTCGATGTGGTCTCGCTATACACATCAATTGACCATCATAGAGGCATATTTTTTGTTTGGTGATGTTTTTCATGCAAAAGCGCGGTACGGCTATGGACGCCAATATGGCGCCCGTGTACGCAAATCTTGTGATGAGTGTCCTTGAGGAGGATGTCGTCTGTGTCCCACCACTTCAGCTATGTAGCTGCGTGGTGGAGATACATGGACAACATCATCCTCATTTGGACCGTAGATGAGTCGATGTTGTTTGACTTCCATACGTTTCTCAATACGATAGAAAAAACTATAAAATTTACATTGGTCCACTCAGACACCAACATCCAATTTTTGGATGTGGATGTGTCTAGGAGTAACAATAGGCTAGTGACGAAACTTTACACTAAGGCTACAGACCGGAATGACCTCCTACTCTTTTCTAGTCAACACCCTAGGAAGACTCTAGAAGGTATACCTTATAGTCAACTTCTTAGAGTCAAAAGGATTGAAAGTGAGGAGGGTGGAGAGACTGGATCTATGGGAAAGATGTTGAAAAAATTCTCGGAGAGATGGTATCCCAATAGACTGCTGCAGAGACAGAGAAACAAAGTAGATGACCTCACAAGAGAAGTAATACTGTTTCAGGACAGAGAACCAAAATTAATAGATCGGATCCCAATGGTTACAACTTTCTGTGAAGAAAGCAAACCCATTGCGAAAATTATACAGAAACATTGGGGGATGCTCCAAAAATGTTTACCACAAGATGATGACTTCAAACCCCCCCCCCTTTTTTCTTATAGGCGTAATAGAACAATAGGCTCTAGCCTTATAAAAGCTGATATAGGCTCCCTAAAAAAATTCAATCAAATGTCCCTAACATGTACAAATAGGAAAGGTTGTTACCCCTGTCTGTCCTGTATTGATTGTTGTCTAATGATAAAGGGAAACACTTTCTAACATCCATTGACTAATGAGGTCTTTAAAATCAATCATTACCTAACTTGTGACTCAGAGTTTGTCATCTACGTTTTACAAGGTTCTTGTCTACTTTGGTACGTTGGTGAAACAACGTGCAAATTTAAGACAGGGATAAATTTGCATAGGAGTAGTATAAGTAAAAAGAGGATGGATCTACCAGTATCTAGACATTTCCTTGAGAAGGGACATAGTAAAAAACAACTACGCTTTAGAATTATAGATACTGTTCCAGTAATGAGGAGAGGGGGAGATCGTATCAAACTACTTAAGAGGAAAGAACTTCAATGGATAATGAAGTTGAACACGTTGAGGCCAAACGGTCTGAACGTTGATTTCAAAACTAGTGTAATCTAGATCATATACCTGTCTATCACTTTTAAGGCCCTAACTGGTAGTGATAAGTGTATTACATTTGAAGGAATGATATATTTTAATTGACGTTGTTTGTTTTGTGTCTTTTAGGTCTTGCTATTGGGCAGATGGCTTTGCTCACTTTTTCATGGTGCATCATTTAATTCCACTACTGCGCATGTCATATGGGACATAATTCTGTACATTGCACTATTTGAATGGTCTACTGTGATTAGAATAATATTCTTATAACAAACTAACTAAAAATAGCATTCATAAAGGGACCTAAATCTAGTTTTATGATTTTTTTGATGTGGTAACAATGACCGGTGTGAGGCGGGTTGGTTGGTGATACGCGTGTGGGGAGCTCTGGGATTAAAAACCCATGTAGCCCTCTTTGCACAGAGGTGTGGGGTTTATTTGCGGAAGTGGATGAGCTCAATCCGAGTGTCACCGCTTTTGGCTTGGAAGCCAGACCCGTAGTATACATATAAGGTCTATGTTACTTGCTACATGCAGCGAGAGTACTCACAATTAATTAATAAGTAAAAAACAAATATTTCTGATATAGAGTCCCTTTTGTTAAAATAATGGGCCATTATGCAGTTTTATTGTAATTCTGAGGCAAGTTTTCTTTTGGATTACTATGTTAGATAGAGTTTAAACCAGTCAGATATAACTTGCCCACACTTTATAATGGTAATCAGTAGCAGTGACCACATTCAAGATGGCGGAAGCAGCCTCAGTGCAATTTTTAATATAGATATAGCTGCAGTGCATTGTGGGCATGATGTCATATTCTGCCTGGAGATAGGGAAGTACAGTGACCCATAATGCAAAGCGATGCACTATGGGTATTGTGTCATTTCCTGTTCCTGACATGCTCAGTGGGATATAGAGAATGCTGGTAATAGAATTATGCACCATTAAATGTGAGTGATTGTCAAATTCCTAATAGCGGGCACCTGATTTTAATGATTAAATGCACTAACTAATTAATGTATATGGGCACTTAAGAACTGTAAATCATGACGATAAAACATTTTAGTAGTCACTAAATGCACTTTATAATATATAGAACCACTATATATAAATGATGATTCAATGGGAATTTGATTTTATAATGATACTAGCTGTAGTACCCGGCTACGCCCGGGTTAATAAATAACTGATGTTAGCTATAACAAAATAGAATTTGAATAGGTCATATTAATGACCTGTAAGAAAATAGAAGCTGAGCTGTGATTGGTTGCTATAGGCAGCCTAATAAATCTCCAGCCAACAGTAAACCCTCCCCCCGACCGGGCAGTATATGTTACCTCACACATACACATAATAGACAGCTCATGTGACTGACATCTGCCTTAATTCCCTATATGGCACATGTGTTGCACATTGGCTGTTTTTAATCAGATGTTTATGTTTGGAAATTAAAGATAGCACATGTATGAGGCAAGTTGTGTGAGGTGATTTGTGCACATCTGTGTCTGTCTGTGTGGTGTGTTTCCCTGTGGGGTGAGTGCATGTGTCCCTATAGGGTGTGTATGTGTGTGTGTCCCTGTGGGGGGTCTGTGTGGTGTGTGTGTATCTGTGTTTGTGTCTCTTTGTGGTGTGTGTGTCTCTTTGTGGTGTGTGTCCCTGTGGGGTGAGTGCATGTGTCCCTATAGGGTGTGTATGTGTGTGTGTCCCTGTGGGGGGGGTCTGTTTGGTGTGTGTCTCTGTTGTGTGTGTCTCTTTGTGGTGTGTGTCCCTGTGGGGTGAGTGCATGTGTCCCTATAGGGTGTGCATGTGTGTGTGTCCCTGTGGAGGGAGGTGTCTGTGTGGAGTGTGTGTGTCTCTGTGTTGTGTGTGTCTCTTTGTGGTGTGTGTGTGTCCCTGTGGGGTGAGTGCATGTGTCCCTATAGGGTGTGTGTGTGTACCCGTGGGGGTGTGTGTCTCTGTGTTGTGTGTGTCTCTGTGGTGTGTGTGTCTCTTTGTGGTGTGTGTGTTTGTTTGGGTGCGTGGTGAGTATCCAATGTTGGGGCTGCACCTTAGCGACTATACACTTGCTGTTACTCTTTGTGTGCGTGTGGTGTGTATACATGTCCCCGTGCGTGGTGAATATCTCATGTTGGGGCCCCACCTTAGTGACTATATGCTGGTATGTGCTGTTAGTCTTTGGTGATGTCATTAAGCCCCTCTCATTCACAACTGTCAACTGGTAACTGTTACTTTTTCCCCATTATGTAGATAGGGGCAAAATTGTTTGGTGAATTGGAATGCGCAGGGTTAAAATTTCGCCTCACAACATAGCCTATGACGCTCTCGGAGTCCAGACGTGTGACTGTGCAAAATTTTGTGGCTGTAGTTGCGACGGTGTAGATGCCAATCCCGGATATACACACATACATACACACATACACACATTCAGCTTTATATATTAGATTTCACTAATGATTTGATAATGAATGAACCTGTGTATACCTTTATAAACTGGAGCATTATCACTTGTACACTGCTTGAGAAAGGACCCCCGGTCCGAAATGTCGCCACGCCATTGGCAATAAAGGTTCACTTGATATCTATTTGGTGCTGCTTTTTCGGATCATATATATATATATATATTTATATATATATATATATATATATATATATATATATATATACTAGCTGTAGTACCCGGCTACGCCCGGGTTAATAAATAACTGCTGTTAGCTATAACAAAATAGGATTTGAATATGTCATATTAATGACCTGTAGGAAAATAGAAGCTGAGCTGTGATTGATTGTTATAGGCAGCTTGATAAATCTCCAGCCAACAGTAATCCCTCTCCCCGGCCAGGCAGTATATGTTACCTCACACTTACACATAATAGACAGCTCATGTGACTGACATCTGCCTTAATTCTCTATATGGCACTTGTGTTGCACATTGGCTGTTTTTAATCAGATGTTTATGTTTGGAAATTAAAGATAGCACACGTATGAGGCGAGTTGTGTGAGGTGATTTGTGCACATCTGTGACTGTCTGTGTGGTGTGTGTTGTTCTGGGGTGTGTGTATGTGTGTGTCCCTGTGGGGTGAGTGCATGTGTCCCTATAGGGTGTGTATGCTTGAGTGTCCCTGTGGGGAGGGATCTGTGTGGTGTGTGTCTCTGTTGTGTGTGTCTCTTTGTGGTGTGTGTGTGTCCCTGTGGGGTGAGTGCATGCGTCCCTATAGGGTGTGTATGTGTATGTGTCCCTGTGGGGGGGGGTCTGTGTGGTGTGTGTGTGTATCTGTGTGTCTCTTTGTGGTGTGTGTGTGTCCCTGTGGGGTGAGTGCATGTGTCCCTATAGGGTGTGTATGTGTGTCCCTATAGGGTGTGTATGTGTGTGTGTCCCTGTGAAGGGGGGGTCTGTGTGGTGTGTATGTGTCTCTTTTTGTGGTGTGTGTGTGTCCCTGTGGGTGCATGTGTCCCTATAGGGTAGCTATGTGTGTGTGTCCCTGTGGGGGGGTCAGTGTGGTGTGTGTGTCTGTGTTGTGTGTGTCTCTTTGTGGTGTGTGTGTGTCCCTGTGGGTGAGTGCATGTGTCCCTATAGGGTAGCTATGTGTGTGTGTCCCTGTGGGGGGGTCAGTGTGGTGTGTGTGTCTGTGTTGTGTGTGTCTCTTTGTGGTGTGTGTGTGTCCCTGTGGGGTGAGTGCATGTGTCGCTATAGGGTGTGTGTGTTCCCGTGGGTATGTGTGTGTCTCTGTGTTGTGTATGTCTCTTTGTGGTGTGTGTGTGTTCGGGTGCGTGGTGAGTATCCAATGTTGGGGCTGCACCTTAGCGACTATACACTTGCTGTTACTCTTTGTGTGCGTGTGGTGTGTATACATGTCCCCGTGCGTGGTGAATATCTCATGTTGGGGCCCCACCTTAGTGACTATATGCTGGTATATGCTGTTAGTCTTTGGCGCTATCATTAAGCCCCTCTCATTCACAACTGTCAACTGGTAACTGTCACTTTTTCCCCATTATGTAGATAGAGGCAAATTGTTTGGTGAATTGGAATGCGCGGGGTTAAAATTTCGCCTCACAACATAGCCTATGACGGTCCCGGGGTCCAGTCGTGTGACTGTGCAAAATTTTGTGGCTATAGCTGACAGCTGTCGATTTTCCTCCAACACTTTTCCATTCACTTTTTCCCCATTATGTAGATATAGGGGCAAAATTGTTTGGTGAACTGGAACGCGCAGGGTTAAAATTTCGCCTCACAACATAGCCTATGACGCTCCCGGGGTCCAGACGTGTGACTGTGCAAAATTTTGTGGCTGTAGTTGCGAAGGTGTAGATGTCAATCCCGGATATACATACATACATATACACACACACACACATACACACATTCAGCTTTATATATTAGATACTAGCTGTAGTACCCAGCTACGCCCGGGTTAATAAATAACTGATGTTAGCTATAACAAAATAGAATTTGAATATGTCATATTAATGACCTGTAAGAAAATAGAATCTGAGCTATGATTGGTTGCTATAGGCAGCCTAATAAATCTCCAGCCAATAGTAAACCCTCCCCCTGGCCGGGCAGTATATGTTACCTCACACATACACATAATAGACAGCTCATGTGACTGACATCTGCCTTAATTCCCTATATGGCACATGTGTTGCACATCGGCTGTTTTTACTCAGATGTTTATGTTTGAAAATTAAAGATAGCAGACGTATGAGGCGAGTTGTGTGAGGTGATTTGTGCACATCTGTGTCTGTGTGGTGTGTGTGTCCCTGGGGTGTGTGTGTGTCCCTGTGGGGTGAGTGCATGTGTCCCTATAGGGTGTGTATGTCCCTGTGGGGGGGAATCTGTGTGGTGTGTGTTTCTGTTGTGTGTGTCTCTTTGTGGTGTGTGTGTGTCCCTGTGGGGTGAGTGCATGTGTCACTATTGGGTGTGTATATGTGTGTGTCCCTGTGGGGGGGGGTCTGTGTGGTGTGTGTGTTGTGTGTGTGTCCATGTGGGGTGAGTGCATGTGTCGCTATAGGGTGTGAGTCCCCGTGGGTGTGTGTGTGTCTCTGTGTTGTGTGTGCAAATAGAGTCTGTGGAGCCTCGGTTAGGAGTCTCAAACACAGGATTAGCCATATATCCCTCCAGGGGAGGACCCAGCCAAGGGGTGGCTCCTTGCGGAGATCACCATAACCACCATATGAAGTGGCCCTTTAAGTCAATATCCAACTCTTTTACAAGTTTACAGATATGACAAGGGAATACCAAGGCCAGGTATCCATCCACATACAGCTGTTTCGGGGTGTTGCCCCTCATCAGTGTGGAGTAGGATTCTGGCTAGGTGGGAGCAAGGCCTAGTAGACCAAGATTGCAAAGTATTCACTGATCTCAGGGAGACCAGTCCAAGAAAACACTGCGGGCAGCTGGCTAAAGCGCTCAAACACAGTGAATTCCTAGGCACATTGCCCCCTGGGAAATATGAATATGCAAATAGAGTCTGTGGAGCCTCGGTTAGGAGTCTCAAACACAGGACTAGCCATATATCCCTCAGGGGAGGACCCAGCCAAGGGGTGGCTCCTTGCGGAGATCACCATAACCACCATATGAAGTGGCCCTTTAAGTCAATATCCAACTCTTTTACAAGTTTACAGATATGACAAGGGAATACCAAGGCCAGGTATCCATCCACATACAGCTGTTTCAGGGTGTTGCCCTCATCAGTGTGGAGTAGGATTCTGGCTATGTGGGAGCAAGGCCTAGTAGACCAAGATTGCAAAGTATTCACTGATCTCAGGGAGACCAGTCCAAGAAAACACTGCGGGCAGCTGGCTAAAGCGCTCAAACACAGTGAATTTCTAGGCACATTGCCCCCTGGGAAATATGAATATGCAAATAGAGTCTGTGGAGCCTCGGTTAGGAGTCTCAAACACAGGACTAGCCATATATCCCTCCAGGGGAGGACCCAGCCAAGGGGTGGCTCCTTGCGGAGATCACCATAACCACCATATGAAGTGGCCCTTTAAGTCAATATCCAACTCTTTTACAAGTTTACAGATATGACAAGGGAATACCAAGGCCAGGTATCCATCCACATACAGCTGTTTCGGGGTGCACCTCATCAGTGTGGAGTACGATTCTGGCTAGGTGTTGTGTTGTGTGTGTCTCTTTGTGGTGTGTGTGTTTGTTCAGGTGCGTGGTGAGTATCCAATATTGGGGCTGCACCTTAGCGACTATACACTTGCTGTTGCTCTTTGTGTGCATGTGGTGTGTGTACATGTCTCCGTGCGTGGTGAATATCTCATGTTGGGGCCCCACCTTAGTGACTATATGCTGGTATATGCTGTTAGTC
Source organism: Allobates femoralis (assembly GCA_033576535.1). Taxonomy (NCBI): domain Eukaryota; kingdom Metazoa; phylum Chordata; class Amphibia; order Anura; family Aromobatidae; genus Allobates; species Allobates femoralis. The sequence continues at coordinate 340,297,446 of JARQOC010000005.1, read as the reverse complement.
TTTGGCGCTATTATTAAGCCCCTCTCATTCACAACTGTCAACTGGTAACCGTCACTTTTTCCCCATTATGTAGATAGGGGCAAAATTGTTTGGTGAATTGGAATGCGCAGGGTTAAAATTTCGCCTCACACCATAGCCTATGACGCTCTCGGGGTCCAGACGTGTGACTGTGCAAAATTTTGTGGCTGTAGTTGCGACGGTGCAGATGCCAATCCCGGACATACATACATACACACATACATACACACACACATTCAGCTTTATATATTAGATAGCTGTAGTACCCGGCTACGCCCGGGTTAATAAATAACTGCTGTTAGCTATAACAAAATAGAATTTGAATATGTCATATTAATGACCTGTAGGAAAATAGAAGCTGAGCTGTGATTGATTGCTATAGGCTGCCTAATAAATCTCCAGCCAACAGTAAACCCTCCCCCTGGCCGGGTAGTATATGTTACCTCACACATACACATAATAGACAGCTCATGTGACTGACATCTGCCTTAATTCCCTATATGGCACATGTGTTGCACATTGGCTGTTTTTAGTCAGATGTTTATGTTTGGAAAATAAAGATAGCACACGTATGAGGCGAGTTGTGTGAGGTGATTTGTGCACATCTGTGTCTGTCTGTGTGGTGTGTGTGTCCCTGGGGTGTGTATGTGTGTGTCCCTGTGGGATGGGGTCTGTGTGGTGTGTGTCTCTGTTGTGTGTGTCTCTTTGTGGTGTGTGTGTCTCTGTGGGGTAAGTGCATGTGCTCCTATAGGGTGTGTATGTGTGTGTGCCCCTGTGTGGGGGTCTGTGGTGTGTGTGTGTGTGTATATCTGTGTTGTATGTGTCTCTTTGTGGTGCGTGTGTGTGTCCATGTGGGGTGAGTGCATGTGTCCCTATAGGGTGTGTATGTGTGTGCGTGTCCCTGTCGGGGGTGTCTGTGTGGGGTGTGTGTGTCTCTGTGTTGTGTGTGTCCCTTTGTGGTGTGTGTGTCCCTGAGGGGTGAGTGCATGTGTCCCTATAGGGTGTGTATGTGTGTGTGTCCCTGTGGGGGGGTCTGTGTGGTGTGTGTGTGTCTCTTTGTGGTGTGTGTGTCCCTGTGGGGTGAGTGCATGTGTCCCTATAGGGTGGCTATGCGTGTGTGTCCCTGTGGGGGGGGGGGGTCTGTGTGGTGTGTGTGTGTCTCTTTGTGGTGTGTGTGTCCCTGTGTGGTGAGTGCATGTGTCACTATAGAGTGTGTGTCTTTGTGGTGTGTGTTTGTTCGGGTGCGTGGTGAGTATCCAATGTTGGGGCTGCACCTTAGCGACTATACACTTGCTGTTACTCTTTGTGTGCGTGTGGTGTGTATACATGTCCCTGTGTGTGGTGAATATCTCATGTCGGGGCCCCACCTTAGTGACTATATGCTGGTATGTGCTGTTAGTCTTTGGTGCTATCATTAAGTCCCTCTCATTCACAACTGTCAACTGGTAACTGTCACTTTTTCCCCATTATGTAGATAGGGGCAAAATTGTTTGGTGAATTGGAATGCGCAGGGTTAAAATTTCGCTTCACAACATAGCCTATGATGCTCCCGGGGTCCAGACGTGTGACTGTGCAAAATTTTGTCTCTATAGCTGACAACTGTCGATTTTCCTCCCGCACGTTTCCTTTCCCTTTTTTCCCATTATGTAGATAGGGGCAAAATTGTTTGGTGAACTGGAATGCCCTCACTCCCCACACTGCCCCTGCTGATACCCCACAGGGTGAAGTGACAGCTGCTGCCCCCAATGCCAAACAGCCCGCCCACCATCTTGATGTCACCCCACTCCCGATGCAATAGCATCGGGCCTTTTTACTAGTTTGTTATAATAAATCAGACAACTATTTCAATAGCTGAGCTTTTTATTTACCCAGATTTAATCAGAATAACATGTTTTAAGATAATATATTATGCAGTATTTATGTTTAAATAATTGATGAAAATAAATAAGTAATTTAACATGCTTTGTTTTTTTATAGGCTGACAAATTTCAGATATATGTGTCATACTGCAAAAATAAACCTGACTCCACCCAACTCATATTAGAACAAGCAGGATCATATTTTGATGTAAGTACAAATATGTGTCACTGTAAAAAAAAAAATGTTTTCATAAAATTCTTTAAAAATAATAAAATATATTTTCTAATCATAGCTTATACATGGTCGGTATTCTTTAATTTTAGTGACCAAATCAAATCATATAAAATATGTTTAATATAATCTTATGCCTTTTGTAATTTGCTGTAATAGAAAGAGAGCGCAAATAGGGTCTTATCTCACATAAATAAAGATGCTGTGCAAAAATGGTTCACACTATTACACGTGTGAAACACTGGCTGCTGCACGTATCTATTTTCCATAAGAAATCTACCGCAGATAGACATATGGATTTATCACAAGCACTACCGCGCTCATAATATATCCATATCTCTATCTGTGGTGGATTTTTTAATTTGCTGAAAAATGTGTGTAAATTCATATTCATTTCAAGCCATGCTGTACTAATTGAAAATCTCTTAGCAGCCAAAAGGTTACAGCTTAACCCTATTACGACCAATGACAAGTTTAGCCGTCATGGTAAGTCGTCAGTTCCCACACATAACGGATAAACTCATTATGGCTTTGAACTGTCACTGCTTGTAAACAAACAGTGACAGTTTAATTCTGACAGCTGTCAGTGGCAGCTAAGGGTCAGGGGAAGATCTCTGATGGAGCCGGGCTGCCAGCTGTGCCCGGACCCTGCAATCATCATGCTGTTGTGCCCGCCGCCCCTCCACCTTTGTGCCTGGTCCCCGCTTTCTCCTTACGCTTCCCGCATCCTCCCTCCTCTTCCCGCTCTCCTCCCGGCGCTCCCCGCTCTCCTCCCTCCTCTCCCCGCTCTCCTCTTTTCCGACCTACTGTCCTGTGCCCCTCTCCCCTCCTCTGAATACTCCTTACGCTCTCCTCCTTCATGTGTTCCCCTCCACTCCTGTGCCTGCTCGCCCGCCACCTGTGCTCTTCTCTCAGCCTCATCCCCTTCATGGAGGAGATGAGGGTGAGGACAAGAGATCTGACAGTTAGGGGCAGCGAGCAATGTGTGGTCGCTGTCCCTGGCTCTGTGTTGTCCCCTAAGTGCTGTGATCTTATGATCACATCACTTAGGGTCCAGGGAGAGGGAGCGCAGGGTCACTCACCTCTGTCCGCGGTGATCGGCCCATCATAATGTAATTTCGATGAGCCAATCACCATGGTAACACGAGGGTCATCTGACCCAAGCCTCAGAGATCATGTGATCTCTGGGACTTGAGTTTGCAGCACTGACAGCTGCACTGTATGGCAGATCATTACCACACAGTGCAGCATCAGTGTGACTCCAGAGACTGCAGCTATAGGGCCCTTGATCATTTGCTGCATTCTCTGGAGGGGATTGAGCATTGTGGGACCATCATTGTGGACTACGTCAGAGGGCATGTGGGGGTAATAAAGATAGAGTCCAAATATGTGTTTGTGTTTTTTTTGTTATAATAAAATGATTTTTTCACAGTGTGGTGTCTTATTTACCATTGACTTAGAGGGGAAATAAGCAGCGTCGGTGCATTGCCAAAAATTCACATGCCAGGTCCCCACTCAATACCGTCACTCCTTCCTGTGTGCCCAAAATTTGTTTGAACTAAAGAATGGTCAAGCTCCCGGGGATGAAACGCAAAATATTTGATTTTATTAAAAAATCATCATCATTATCAGGCTCCAAAACAGCACAAAAGCTCATAAGACGTTAGTCAAATATGGCAAGGAGTGTCGTTAGCGGTGACATATTTCGGACAAATAAACGACGTTTGTCCGAAACGCGTCGCCACTAACGGCGCTCCTTGCATATTTGACCCATGTCTTATGAGCTTTTGTGCTATTTTGGAGCCTAATAATGATGATGATTTTTGAATAAAATTAAATATTTTGCATTTCATTCCCAGGAGCTGTACCATTCCTTTCTTCATTCTCTACTGGTGTGGTGTCAGGACGCAGGCCCGTGCATACCGTGACTTCACGTGGTGATCTCTGCCTGTTTCAAAATTTGTTTTCCCACCACATATGGAGTATCAGCATACTCAGGAGAAATTGCCCAACATATTTTGGAGTCCATTTTACCATGTTGCCTATGTGAAAATGAAAAAAATCCTTTTTTTATCCACAAAAATGTTCTTTTAGCCTCCATATTTTCATTTTCACAGCCCAATTTTACAAAAATCTGTGACGCACCTGGGAATTCAAGGTGCTCAGCGCACATCCAAATAAATTCCTTGTGCTTCTGGTTTCCAAAATGGGATCACTTATGGGGGAGTTTCCACTGTTTCGGCACAGTGGGGCTCTCCAAATGTGACATGACACCCACAGACTATTCCATCAAAATCTGTATTCCAAAATGTGACTCCCTCCCTTCAGAGCCCTGCTATTCATCGAAACAGTAGTTTTCCGCCACACATAAGGTATCGGCGTACTTAGGACAAACCGTCAAAAATAACTTGGGATCCATTTTATCCTCTTGCCCTGTTAGAATTAAATAATTGAGGTTAAAAGAACATTTTTGTGTAAAAAATAAGGACTTTTTCATTTTCACAGCTCAACTTTTTAAAATTCTATGAAGCACCTGGGAGGTTCAAGGTGCTCATCACCCATATAGATGGATTCCTTGGGGGGGTCTAGATTCCAAAATGGGGTCATTTGTAGGGGAGCTCCATTGTTTAGGCACATCAGGGAATCTCAAAATGTGACATGGTGTTCACTAAGGCTGCCTTCACACTTGCAGATGCATCTGCAGCGTTTTGCAGATGCATCTGCAAGTATCAGCATGCAGACCGCGGTCCCTATGTTTATAATAGGGCGCACCGCGGTCTGAATGCTCTCATTCATTCCTATATGTGAGCCGTAAGCAGGCGTATGCCTGCTGACAGATCACACTCTCCCGCCCCGCACCTTGGACGCAACATCTCGCGTCCATAGTGCGGGCGGGAGAGTGTGATCTGTAAGCAGGCATACGCCTGCTTACGGCTCACATATAGGAATGAATGAGAGCATTCACACCACGGCCGCGGTCTGCATGCTGATACTTGCAGATGCATCTGCAAAACGCTGCAGATGCATCTGCAAGTGTGAAGCCAGCCTAACAGTTTCAGCTAATTTTCAGCTTGGAGCATCAAATGTCGCTCCTTCCCTTCAGAGCCCTGCCATGTGCCCAAATAGTGATTTACCACAACTTATGAGGTATCGGTGTACTCAGGAAAAATGTCCAACAAATTTTAGGGTCCATTTTTTGCTGTTACTCTTGTGAAAATGAAAAATTTGAGGGTAAAGCAACATTTTTGGTGGAAAAAGTGAAATGTTACTTTTTTCCTTCCACATTGTTTTAGTTCCTGTGAAGCACCTGAAGGGTTAATAATCTTCATGAATGTGGTTTTAAGTAGTCTGAGGGGTGCAGTTTTTGGAATGATATCACTTTTCGGTATTTCCTATCTTATCGGCCCCTCAAAGTGCCTTCAAATGTGATGTGGTCAAGAAAAAAAGTGGCTTTGTAAATTTTGTTGGAAAAATGAGAAATTGCTGATGAATTTTGAAGCCGTCTAAGTTTCTAACAAAGAAAAATTTTGTTTCCAAAATTGTGCTGATGTAAAGTAGACATATGGGAAATATTATTTATTAACTATTTTATGTGACATTACTCTCTGGTTTGACGGAATAAAAATGCAAAATTTGAAAATTGCTAAATTTTCAAAATGATTGTCAAATTTACAATTTTTTTCACAAATAAACTCAAAAAATATTGTCCTCAAATTACCACTAACATGAAGCCCAAAATGTCACGAAAAAAATCTGTTGAAGCATTCCAGAGTTATAACCTCATAAAGGAACACTGGTCAGAATTGCAAAAAATGGTCTGGTCATTAAGCTGCAAAGTGGGGTTAAAGAAGCAGTCCCACAAAATATTTTATTTCCTAATTGATTACCCCTAAACCTAATAACTGGATAGGGCCACGCATAGCAGCAACAACTGCAATCAGGCATTTGTGATAACTGGCATTGAGTCTTTTACAATGCTGTATAGATATTTTGACCCATATATATATATAGTTTCACTATATACCGTATATACTCGCGTATAAGCCGAGTTTTTCAGCCCAAAATTTGGGCTGAAAAGTCCCCCTCGGCTTATACGCGAGTAAATAAAAAATACTGCAGCAGCCCCGGAGGTATACAGGCCCCCCATCAAGTTCCAGGGCCCCCCCCCTTGCGCAAGCCTGTAAAGTAAAATCATACTTACCAGTGTCCTGTCGCGCCGTCCGCAGCTGCCGACACGCGATCCCCGGCTTCATTCCGCGTCTTCCGCATTTCCTGTAGTCACGGGCAATGACGTCATTGCCCGCGACCACAGGAAGTCGGAAGCCGGAAGACGCGGATTGAAGCCCGGGATCGCGTGTCGGCAGCTGCGGACGGCGCGACAGGACACTGGTAAGTATGATTTTACTTTACAGGCTGGCGCGCAAGGGGGGGGGGGCCCTGGAACTTGATGGGGGGCCTGTATACCTCCGGGGCTGCGGCTGTATACAGCCCCGTGGCTGCGGCTGTATACAGCCCCGGGGCTGCGGCTGTATACAGCCCTGGGGCTGCTGCTGTATACTACCTAAGGGCTGCTGTATATACCTCTGGGGCTGCATATGGGGCTGCATATACCTCTGGGGCTGCATATACCTCTGGGGCTGCATATACCTCTGGGGCTGTATATACCTCTGGGGCTGTATATACCTCTGGGGCTGTATATACCTCTGGGGCTGCATATACCTCTGGGGCTGCATATACCTCTGGAGCTGCATATACCTCTGGGGCTGCATATACCTCTGGAGCTGCATATACCTCTGGGGCTGCATATACCTCTGGGGCTGCATATGGGGCTGCATATACCTCTGGGGCTGCATATGGGGCTGCATATACCTCTGGGGCTGCATATACATATGGGGCTGCATATACCTATGGGGCTGCATATACCTCTGGGGCTGCTGTATACTACCACTGGGGAGGCTGCTGTATACCTCACTGCTGGGGGTTGTATACCTGTGCTGGAGTCCACCCTCGGCTTATACGCGAGTCAATAAGTGTTCCCAGTTTTTGGGGGCAAAAGTAGGGGGGAAGGCTTATACACGGGTCGGCTTATACACGAGTATATACGGTAATTGTCTAAGGTGTCTGTCGGTCACAGAAATAGCGCGCCAGATAGAGGCTGGAGGCGGGCACCAATGAGCGCAGACTATGCAAATTGGCACGCAAATTCAAAGTTTGAATTGCACGCCAATTTGCAGCCCGGCGACAGGCGCTAATGCGTCACTGTTGCTGGGATACACAGGGAACCTGCCGCCCCACCCTCGCCTCTCCCCCCACGCTCCCACCTCACCTCCCGGTGTTCTCACCCGTCTGTACATAGGGTGGGCTATGTGATGTCACATCAGCCCGCCCTGTGTACAGATGGGTGAGAACAGCGGGAGGTGCGGGGGATACTGCCCCCCGTCTCCACCCCACCCGCATCCATACTGCCCCCCCCTCACCTCCCGTTGTTCTCACCCATCTTCTCTGTCACTGCGGTCATGTGACAGGGCGGGCTGATGTGACATCCTCCGGCCCCATCCTGTCCCGCTCGCCCCATCCTGCCCCGCTCGCCACCATCCTGCCCTGCTCGCCACCATCCTGTCCCACTTGCTCCATCCTGCCCGCTTGCTCCATCCTGCCCCCCGGCTCCTTCCTGCCCCATTTGCTCCCTCCTGTCCCCCACTCGGCTCCATCCTGCCCCGCTCGCTCCATCCTGCCCCGCTCACTCCATCCTGCCCCCCAGCCACCATTCTGCCCCACCCCCTGCCACCATCCTGCTCCTCCAACTCCATCCTGCTCCTCCGGCCCCATCCTGCCCCGCTCTCCCCATCCTGCCCCGCTCGCCACCATCCTGTCCCACTTGCTCCATCCTGCCCCGCTCGCTCCATCCTGCCCCCCGGCTCCTTCCTGCCCCGTTTGCTCCCTCCTGTCCCCCCCTCGGCTCAATCCTGCCCCGCTCGCTCCATCCTGCCCCGCTCACTCCATCCTGCCCCCAGCCACCATCCTGCCCCCCAGCCACCATCCTGCCCCACAGCCACCATCCTGCCCCTCCGCCACCATCCTGTTCCCCCCCACCATCCTGCCCTGCTTGCTCCATCCTGCCCCGGTCGCTCCATTCTGCCCTGCTCGCTGCATTCTGCCCTGCTCACTCCATCCTGCCTTGCTCCCTCCATCCTGTCCCACTATCTCCATCCTGCTCCTCTCGCTCCATCCTGCCCCACTCGCTACATCCTGCCCCCCGCCACCATCCTGCCCTGCTCGCTCCATTTTGCCTCGCTCGCCACCATCCTTCCCCCCCGCCACAATCCTGCTCCTCTGGGTCCATCCTGCCCCGCTCACTCCATCCTGCCCTGCTTGCTCCATCCTGCCCCGCTCGCTCCATACTGCCCCCCGCCTCCATCCTGCCCCCCGCTGTTCTTGCTCCCCCACCTCCATCCTGCCCCCCCTCCGCCTCCATCCTGCCCCCCCTCTGGTTCCATCCTGCCCTTCCCGCTGCCTCTATCCTGACCCCCCGGCTTCATTCTGCCACCCCCTGGCTCCATCCTGCCCTCCCCCCAGTTCCATCCTGCCCCCCCGACTCCATCCTACCACCCCCCGGCTCCATCCTGCCCCCCCAGCTCCATCCTGCCCCCCCGACACAATCCTGCCCCCCCTTCCCCCATCACCATCCTGTCCCCCTGCTCCATCTTGTCTCCCCGATTAGCTGATCAGCTTCCCAGGCAACGACGGGTCCTAAAGGCCTGTCGGACCTAGAAGACGGAGGTGGAGTGAGCCGGCGGACAGGTGAGTATCCTCACTTAGGATTTTTTTTACTTTTACTGTGGAGGAGCAGGGGGCCGCGGGGAGCGGAGTATTGCTATATACCCTAGTGCAGCTATACATGTACTGTAATGTACCGCCATATACTATAGTGCTGCTATACACGTACTGTAATGTACCGCCATATACTATAGTGCTGCTATACATGTATTATAAAATACCACCATATACTATAGTGCACCTGTACATATACTGTAATATACTGCCATATACTATAGTGCTGCTATACATGTGCTATACTGTACCGCCATATACTATAGTGTTACTTTACATGTACTGTAATGTACCGCCATATACCATAGTGCTGCTATACATGTGCTGTAATGTATCGCCATATACCATAGTGCTGCTGTACATGTGCTGTAATGTACCGCCATGTACTATAGCGCTGCTATACATGTAATGTAATGTACCACCATATACCATAGCGCTGTTATACATGTACTTTAATTTACTGCCATATACCATAGCGCTGCTATACATGTACTGTAATGTAACACCATATACTATAATGCTGCTATACATTTACTATAATGTACCGCCATATACTATAGTGCTGTTATACATGTGCTGTAATGTACCACCATATACCATAGCGCTGCTATATATATATATATATATATATATATGTAGTTCATTCATGTTGACTTAACAAGTTTTGTCAGTCACAGTATGTCAACTACATATATATTCTAAAATACCCGATGCATTAGAATCGGGCAACCATCTAGACTACCATCTAGTCTCCACCTCCGGGACAGCAACCCCACACACAGCAGCTGAAAGAGAGGGAGAGAGGAGACCCGGGGAGACAGAGGAGCCCCGGCCCCGCACCCTGCACCTCCGGCACAGCAACCCCCACACACAGCACCTGAGACACAGGGAGTGAGTAGCCCTGCACCCTGCACCTCTGGGACAACAATCCCCAGACACACCAGGTGAGAGGGAGAGAGGAGCCCCGGCCCCGCACCCTGCACCTCCGGCACAGCAGCCCCCACTGACACCAGCTGACAGAAAGAGAGAGAGGAGATCCGGGGAGAGACACACCACAGGGGACAAAAATCGCCCCAGACACAGGAGAACACCATACACATATACATACATACACTCTATATACATATACATATACACTATATAAACAGACAGATGTATATATAGAGTATATACACATATATACAGTTAGGGCCAGAAATATTTGGACAGTGACACAAGTTTTGTTATTTTAGCTGTTTACAAAAACATGTTCAGAAATACAATTATATATATAATATGGGCTGAAAGTGCACACTCCCAGCTGCAATATGAGAGTTTCCACATCCAAATCGGAGAAAGGGTTTAGGAATCATAGCTCTGTAATGCATAGCCTCCTCTTTTTCAAGGGACCAAAAGTAATTGGACAATGGACTCTAAGGGCTGCAATTAACTCTGAAGGTGTCTCCCTCGTTAACATGTAATCAATGAAGTAGTTAATCTGCACTTGAATTCTGTTGTAGAGGTTTCATTTCAAATCCAATGTGGTGGCATGCAGAGCCCAACTCGCGAAAATTGTGTCACTGTCCAAATATTTCTGGCCCTAACTGTACATACAGTTTATACACATAGATATACAGTATATACATATATATATCTATACATATACAGTATATACACATACATACATATACACTATATACACATATATATATAGATATACAGTATATATACATATATAGATAGATATACAGTATATACACATATATCGCTACATATACAGTATATACACATATATATATTAATAGACAGTATATACACATATAGATATACACGATATACACATATAGATATACAGTTAGGGCCAGAAATATTTGGACAGTGACACAAGTTTTGTTATTTTAGCTGTTTACAAAAACATGTTCAGAAATACAATTATATATATAATATGGGCTGAAAGTGCACACTCCCAGCTGCAATATAAGAGTTTCCACATCCAAATCGGAGAAAGGGTTTAGGAATTATAGCTCTGTAATGCATAGCCTCCTCTTTTTCAAGGGACCAAAAGTAATTGGACAATGGACTCTAAGGGCTGCAATTAACTCTGAAGGCGTCTCCCTCGTTAACCTATAATCAATGAAGTAGTTAAAAGGTCAGGGGTGGATTCCAGGTGTGTGGTTTTGCATTTGGAAGCTGTTGCTGTGACCAGACAACATGCGGTCAAAGGAACTCTCAATTGAGGTGAAGCAGAACATCCTGAGGCTGAAAAAAAAGAAAAAATCCATCAGAGAGATAGCAGACATGCTTGGAGTAGCAAAATCAACAGTTGGGTACATTCTGAGAAAAAAGGAATTGACTGGTGAGCTTGGGAACTCTAAAAGGCCTGGGCGTCCACAGATGACAACAGTGGTGGATGATCGCCGCATACTTTATTTGGTGAAGAAGAACCCGTTCACAACATCAACTGAAGTCCAGAACACTCTCAGTGAAGTAGGTGTATCTGTCTCTAAGTCAACAGTAAAGAGAAGACTCCATGACAGTAAATACAAAGGGTTCACATCTAGATGCAAACCATTCATCAATTCCAAAAATAGACAGGCCAGAGTTAAATTTGCTGAAAAACACCTCAAGAAGCCAGCTCAGTTCTGGAAAAGTATTCTATGGACAGATGAGACAAAGATCAACCTGTACCAGAATGATGGGAAGAAAAAAGTTTGGAGAAGAAAGGGAACGGCACATGATCCAAGGCACACCACATCCTCTGTAAAACATGGTGGAGGCAACGTGATGGCATGGGCATGCATTGCTTTCAATGGCACGGGGTCACTTGTGTTTATTGATGACATAACAGCAGACAAGAGTAGCCGGATGAATTCTGAAGTGTACCGGGATATACTTTCAGCCCAGATTCAGCCAAATGCTGCAAAGTTGATTGGACGGCGCTTCATAGTACAGATGGACAATGACCCCAAGCATACAGCCAAAGCTACCCAGGAGTTCATGAGTGCAAAAAAGTGGAACATTCTGCAATGGCCAAGTCAATCACCAGATCTTAACCCAATTGAGCATGCATTTCACTTGCTCAAATCCAGACTTAAGACGGAAAGACCCACAAACAAGCAAGACCTGAAGGCTGCGGCTGTAAAGGCCTGGCAAAGCATTAAGAAGGAGGAAACCCAGCGTTTGGTGATGTCCATGGGTTCCAGACTTAAGGCAGTGATTGCCTCCAAAGGATTCGCAACAAAATATTGAAAATAAAAATATTTTGTTTGGGTTATGTTTATTTGTCCAATTATTTTTGACCTCCTAAAATGTGGAGTGTTTGTTAAGAAATGTGTACAATTCCTACATTTTCTATCAGATATTTTTGTTCAACCCTTCAAATTAAACGTTACAATCTGCACTTGAATTCTGTTGTAGAGGTTTCATTTCAAATCCAATGTGGTGGCATGCAGAGCCCAACTCGCGAAAATTGTGTCACTGTCCAAATATTTCTGGCCCTAACTGTACACTATATACACATATATACATATACAGTATATACACATATATAGATACATATACTGTATATACACATATATTGATAGATATTGATATACAGTATATAGACACAGAGATATAGATATAGCGTATATGCACATATATACATACATGTAGATATACAGTATATACACATATATACAGTTAGGGCCAGAAATATTTGGACAGTGACACAAGTTTTGTTATTTTAGCTGTTTACAAAAACATGTTCAGAAATACAATTATATATATAATATGGGCGGAAAGTGCACACTCCCAGCTGCAATATGAGAGTTTCCACATCCAAATCGGAGAAAGGGTTTAGGAATTATAGCTCTGTAATGCATAGCCTCCTCTTTTTCAAGGGACCAAAAGTAATTGGACAATGGACTCTAAGGGCTGCAATTAACTCTGAAGGTGTCTCCCACGTTAACCTGTAATCAATGAAGTAGTTAAAAGGTCAGGGGTGGATTCCAGGTGTGTGGTTTTGCATTTGGAAGCTGTTGCTGTGACCAGACAACATGCGGTCAAAGGAACTCTCAATTGAGGTGAAGCAGAACATCCTGAGGCTAAAAAAAAAGAAAAAATCCATCAGAGAGATAGCAGACATGCTTGGAGTAGCAAAATCAACAGTTGGGTACATTCTGAGAAAAAAGGAATTGACTGGTGAGCTTGGGAACTCTAAAAGGCCTGGGCGTCCACGGATGACAACAGTGGTGGATGATCGCCGCATACTTTATTTGGTGAAGAAGAACCCGTTCACAACATCAACTGAAGTCCAGAACACTCTCAGTGAAGTAGGTGTATCTGTCTCTAAGTCAACAGTAAAGAGAAGACTCCATGACAGTAAATACAAAGGGGTCACATCTAGATGCAAACCATTCATCAATTCCAAAAATAGACAGGCCAGAGTTAAATTTGCTGAAAAACACCTCAAGAAGCCAGCTCAGTTCTGGAAAGAGATGAGACAAAGATCAACCTGTACCAGAATGATGGGAAGAAAAAAGTTTGGAGAAGAAAGGGAACGGCACATGATCCAAGGCACACCACATCCTCTGTAAAACATGGTGGAGGCAACGTGATGGCATGGGCATGCATGGCTTTCAATGGCACTGGGTCACTTGTGTTTATTGATGACATAACAGCAGACAAGAGTAGCCGGATGAATTCTGAAGTATACCGGGATATACTTTCAGCCCAGATTCAGCCAAATGCTGCAAAGTTGATTGGACGGCGCTTCATAGTACAGATGGACAATGACCCCAAGCATACAGCCAAAGCTACCCAGGAGTTCATGAGTGCAAAAAAGTGGAACATTCTGCAATGGCCAAGTCAATCACCAGATCTTAACCCAATTGAGCATGTATTTCACTTGCTGAAATCCAGACTTAATACGGAAAGACCCACAAAGAAGCAAGACCTGAAGGCTGCGGCTGTAAAGGCCTGGCAAAGCATTAAGAAGGAGGAAACCCAGCGTTTGGTGATGTCCATGGGTTCCAGACTTAAGGCAGTGATTGCCTCCAAAGGATTCGCAACAAAATATTGAAAATAAAAATATTTTGTTTGGGTTATGTTTATTTGTCCAATTACTTTTGACCTCCTAAAATGTGGAGTGTTTGTAAAAAATGTGTATAATTCCTACATTTTCTATCAGATATTTTTGTTCAACCCTTCAAATTAAACGTTACAATCTGCACTTGAATTCTGTTGTAGAGGTTTCATTTCAAATCCAATGTGGTGGCATGCAGAGCCCAACTCGCGAAAATTGTGTCACTGTCCAAAAATTTCTGGCCCTAACTGTATATTATGGAGGCTGTGCTGTGCTATATAGAAGCTGAGCTATATGGAGGCTGAGCGGCATATATATTAAGGAGGTTGTGCTATCTAGAGACTGGGCTATATTGAAGCTGAGCGGCATATATATTATGGAGGCTGTGCTGGGCTATATAGAGTCTGAGCTGTATGTATATCATGGAGGCTATGCTGGGCTATATATATTACCCGGAGGCTGTGCTGGACTGTAGATATTACCTGGCGGCTGTGCTGGGTTGCATGTCATTTGGAGGCTGTGCTGGGGTGTATGTGTTATTTGGAGACTGTGCTGGGCTACATATGTTATTTAGAGGCTGTGCTGAGCTATAGACTGTATGTTATTTGGAGGCTGTGCTGGGCTGTATATATTATTTGGATTCTGCAACTGGCCTCCGAATAATATATGCAGTCCAGCAGTAGCTTCCAGATAATATATACAGCCCTGTATAGCCCCAATATTATATGCACAACCCGTTTAGTATGGGAAAACCTGCAGCAAGAATTGACATGCTGCAGATTTTCCTGCACTAACATACACAGCACACCTGCTGCATATTTTAGTAGCACCATACGGACAGGAATTAGCAAAACCCATGGTTGAGGGAATCGAGAAAAATTTCTAGTAACAAGGCCCACTACAGTCTGTGTCCGCCCCTGGTATGCAATATCAGGTTTGTAGACCACATGAGGTGACAAAACAGGAAAAACTACCACAGACACCATCAAGAAATTAATTTAAAAGGATTTCAGAAACTAACGGGCCACCTTCTCCTTGGCAAACTCAGAGGTCAGTGAAGTATGATTGCCATGAAAGCCATTGGCAGCCCACGATCATGTTGCCAGAGTTGTGATTGAGCAAGGGAAGGAGCACACCCCTTTCAAAACACATACATGCTAAGGTCACTTATTGCAAAATGTGAAAGATTACATAACCGAGCATTGATTGCAGCCAAAGCAACAAGTTGTCAGCTACAATACACAGCTGACACCTGCTGTTGTGTTAGCTCCACTTGTGAGCCAACCTTAAACACCACACCATACAAACACTACAACTTGCGGGAAATACTTGCCTGTTAATGTGTGGTGGATGACATGAAGTGGTTGTATTATCAATTATTGTATTTCAATTTGTATGTATTTTAATTATGTAACCTTGAACTGCAGCTGTCAGATTTGTTCAATAATGCTTTTCTCCTATAATAGAATTTATTTTTTTCTACACCCTGCAGGAAATTCAACAGCGCCATGAATTGGCAAACTCAATTTCTTCTTACCTTATTAAACCTGTGCAGCGGATAACAAAATATCAGCTACTGTTAAAAGTAAGTTTGCTTTCCATACAAAAAATGCGCTCCATTTTTTTTTACTACTTAAAGGAATTGTGTTATCAAAAATATTTCTCTTGTTTAAATCAGTTTTTTTATGTCACATGCACTGTATTTTTTTTATATATATTGTCAATGTTTTTTATTTCATATCATGACATGCATTAAAAAAGTACTAATTTTGCAATTTTCACAGCAGCCATTGGGGATTTTTTTAAACTTCTACTTCCTGTCCTTTCAAAAAGAATTTCAAACTTGCTCACTTTCATCAGAGACACTATTAGTGACAGGTTACTACCCCGTTACACACAAGATAACACAAGATTCATTCACAGTAGATGATGTCCGCCTTTCCCTCCCTTTACCTTTACCTTATAATATGCCTATCACATTCCTCAATACAAGAAATAGGGTCTGAGTTAGTTGTTGCCACCAATGGAAAAAAAATAAATACTGTACTTTTCGGACTATAAAATGCTCTCTTTTCCAAAAATGTGGGAGGAAAGTGTGGGGGAGTCTTATAGTTCAAATATAAGTTACTTGGCTTGCTTGGGTGGAGAGCCGGTGGTGTTGTGGGGGCAGAAGAGGCATGAAAGGGTACCCCACTGAAGAATCAGGCGGCTGGGGCAACCACTTGAGCTGACTAATTAATGGCATGAATATTCACTGCTTCCTCAGGCCCTCCTCTCAGCACTGAAGATACCATGAGATGTGCATGGGGAGCAGGGAATACTACTTTTCTTTAATAGCTGGTATCCGTGGTTGCTAAAGATGAGCGAACCTTTTGACGCTCGAATTCAGTTCAGTTCACCGAAAGCACAATCTTTCATAGTTTATAAGGTTGGGGGTAGACTTTAAGACCATCTAGGTCAACCCATAGCCAACCATGTTGATCCCAAGGAAGGCAAAAAAAAAAGACATATGGCAAACACTAAGCTTCACAAGAACTGGACCCGTGGAAGCAGGCACAGCCCTGCGAAACAGTTGCCATCGTCTTTGCTCACCACTCCCTCTCACCGCAGAATATGTCATGATCCTCAAGTGACGAATAAAGGATCTTTGCAACCTGGTGAGTGCCGCCCTGCTTTTTCTATTTGAATAGAATTTATGTATTTACTATATACCTGCCCGCCCTGCTGCCACCATCTGCCCGCCCCGCTGCAAGCAGATGATGAGGATATTTGGGTCTGCATGGGAATGATGAGGATATTGGTGGTTACATAGGGATATTGGGGGCTGCATGTGAATATTGGGGGCTGCGAGGGGATGATTGGGATTTTGGGGCTGCATGGGAATATTAAGGGCTTCAAGGGGATGATGGGGATATTGGGGGCTACATGGGGATATTGGGGAGCTGCAAGGGAATGATGGGGATATTGGGGGCTGCATGAGGATGATTGGGATCATTGAAAAATAAGATATCCCCTGAAAATAAGACATAGTGCATCTTTGGGAGCAAAAACTAATATAAGACAGTGAATCACTAATTACAATATCATATGGCAGAGTGTTCCATAGTCTCACTGCTCGTACAGTAAAGAATCCACATCTGTGATTATGATTAAACCTTCTTTCCTCCAAATGTAGAGGATGCCCCCTTGTCCCCATTCCAGGTCTAAGTGTAAAAAGGTCATTAGAAAGGTCTCTGTACTGTTCCCTCACATAAACCATGTTCCAAATTGTTATGCAAATTGGTTTTAAGTGTCATAGGGTTTTTTTTTATTTTCAATGAAACCCATTGATGGTATTGTGTCTAATGGTACCGTCACTGCAGCGATATGGCTTCTATATCACCGTAAATTCGTGTATCTCGGTGATGTGGAAACCACATCATCTGTGCGTAGTGGCATGATACAGGGCAATTTTACGGCAAGAGATCACCGGTGGAGCGTCGCCTGATTGCCCTGCACTTCAGTGAAATCAGGTGATACCCACCAGGCGCATCTTGGCGTGTGACAGGGCAATAGCGATGTAGAAAGCGAGCTCAGACCATCTGGAAGCAATTCCAGAGGCGTGCCTGAGCGTCCTGTTTGGCTCGCCCCGCTGATGAGATGGTGGCGTGTGACGCGGCGATGTGGAAAAGGGAAATTGCTTCCGGTCTTCTGCAGGCGATTTCCGGAAAGCAGGATCGCCGTAGAACGCAGGCGAGATCTCTATGTGTGACAGGGCAACGCCGATGTGCAAAAATGTTCCCGAAACGTGCGTGCTCACGTCAAATTGCCGGCGATATGGAAGCCATATTGCCGCGTGTGACGGTAACTTTAGGGTTCTTTGGATCACTGAAATCAATCTCAGATACCTATGATAATTAGTTTACCAGGAGTGCCCAATAAAAGGAAAAATGGATGTTCCACAATATTGAGCTGGCCACAATTTTCAAGTAACATGGGAAAGAAAAAGGATCTCTCTGCTGCTGAAAAGCAACAAAAGTGCAATGCCTTGGACAAGGGATGAAAACATTAGATATTGCACGAAAACATAAGCGTGATCATTGTACTGTGAAGAGATTTGTGGCTAATTCTGAGCACAGACGTGTTCGTGCAGATAAAGGGAGAATGAGGAAGGTTTCTGCCAGGCAAGTTCATCGGATTAAGAGAGCAGCTGCTAAAAAGGCCTTACAAACCAGAAAACAGGTATTATTATTATTATTTATTTATATAGCACCATTAATTCCATGGTGCTGTACATGAGAAGGGGTTACATACAAAATTATAGATATGGTTTACAGTGTACATGAGAAGGGGTTAAATACAAAATTATAGATATGGTTTACAGTAAACAAATTAACAATGTCAGACTGATACAGAGGGGAGAGGACCCTGCCCTTGCGGGTTTACATTCTACAGGGCAATGGGGAGGAAACAGTAGGTCCGAGTTGCAGAAGATCTGGTGGTCGAGAGGCGGTAGCTCCGGTGGTGGTGGCTTGGTCATTGCAGGCTGTAAACTTTCCTGAAGAGATAGGTTTTCAAATTCCGTCTGAAGGATCCGAGCGAGGTGGATAATCTGACAGAATAGATATTTGAAGCTGCTGGTGCCTCTGGAGTCCCTCGAACCTTAAGGTGTAGGATCCTTCAAAGGCTTGTTGTGGTGCATAAACCTACTATTCGGCCACCCCTAAACAGTGCTCACAAGCAGAAACGGTTGCAGTGGGCCCAGACATACATGAAGACTAATTTTCAAACTGTCTTGTTTACTGATGAGTGCCGAGCAATCCAGGATGGTCCAGATGGATGGAGTAGTGGATGGTTGGTGGATGGCCACCATGTCCCAAAAAGGCTGCGACGTCAGCAAGGAGGTGGAGGAGTCATGTTTTGGGCAAGAATCATTGGGAAACAGCTGCTAGGCCCCTTTAAGTTTCCTGAAGGTGTGAAAATTACCTCTGCAAAGTATATAGAGTTTCTGACTGAGAACTTTCTTCCATGGTACAAAAAGCAGAAACGTGCCTTCAGGAGCAAAATCATCTTCATGCATGACAGTACACCATCTCATGCTGCAAAGAATACCTCTGAGTTATTGGCTGCTATTCACATAAAGGAGATAAACTCATGGTTTGGCCACCATCTTCCCCTGACCTCAACCCTATAAAGAACCTTTGGAGTATCATCAAGCAAAAGATCTATAATGGTGGGAGACAGTTCACCTCAAAACAGCAGCTGTGGGAGGCTATTCTGACATCATGGAAAGAAATAGAAGCAGAAACTCTCCAGAAACTCACAAGTTCAATGGATGCAAAAATTGTGAAGGTGAGAAGAAGGGTTCCTATGTTAACATGTAACTTGGCCTGTTAGGATGTTTTGGAGTTAAATAGCTTTTTATTTCAGTGAATGTGACCTCCTAATGCTGCAAATTCAACAAATGAGCATTTTCAGTTCTTTCAAACATATCAAATGTGTAGAAACTCTACTGTGCCTAATAATTTGGAACAGTGCATTTAGAGGTTTTTTTTTTAATTTTGAAGATTATACTGTTATCATTGGGATGTTTCCTAATTCCTAAATAAAATTCGGTGAATACTTTAACGGGTGATGACTTTTATTACACTGACTGTCATTTGCACCGACCATTTAGGATAATCAGAGAAAAAGAACATTTGCATATTAATTTGGAACATGCTGTATTTGTACATTGTAATAAGATCGCCCCCTAAGCCTTCGGTTTTCCAAACTAAACTCAAGTTTAATAACCTTTTTTGGCATTTCAGTCCACCCAGTCCTCTAATAACCTTGGTCGCTTTTCTTGCACCCGCTCTAGTTCAGCTATGTTTTTTATACATTTCAGAACAGAATTGAACACCATATTCTAAGTATGGTCATATTAGTGACTTGTACAGAGGTAAAACTGTGTTCTTCTCATGAGCATCTATGTCTCTTACTGCATCCCATTATTTTATTAGTCTTTGCAGCAGCTACCTGACACTGGCCATTAAATGTGAGTTTGCTGTCCACCCATAAACCCAATTCTTTTTCAGTGACAGTTTTGCCCACTGTTTTACAATTAAGTACGTACCGTATATACTCGTGTATAACCCGACCCGTGTATAAGCCGACCCCCCTACTTTTGCCCACAAAAACTGGGAAAACTTATTGACTCGCGTATAAGCCGAGGGTGGACCCCAGCACAGGTATACAACCCCCAGCAGTGAGGTATACAGCCCCAGCAGTGTGGTATACAGGCCCTCCCAGTGGTATACAGACCCCATTAGTATGGTATACAGCCACCAGGACAGGTATACAGCCCCCAGCAGTAAGGTACACAGGTCCCCCCAGTGGTATACAGCCCCCAGCAGTATTGTATACAGGCCCCCGCAGTGGTATACAGGCCCCAGCAGTATGGTATACAGCAGGCCCCCAGTGGTATACCGCAGGCCCCCAGGGGTATACAGCAGGCCCCCAGGGGGTATACAGCAAGCCCCCAGGGGTATACAGCAAGCCCCCAGGGGTATACAGCAGGCCCCCAGGGGTATACAGCAGGCCCCCAGGGGTATACAGCAGGCCCCCAGGGGTATACAGCAAGCCCCCAGGGGTATACAGCAGGCCTCCAGGGGTATACAGCAGGCCTCCAGGGGTATACAGTAGGCCCCCAGGGGTATAAAACAGGCCCCCAGGGGTATACAGCAGGCCCCATTGGTATACAGCAGGCCCCCAGGGGTATACAACAGGCCCCAGTGGTATACAGCAGGCCCCCAGGGGTATACAACAGGCCCCCAGGGGTATACAGCAGGCCTCCAGGGGTATACAGTAGGCCCCCAGGGGTATAAAACAGGCCCCCAGGGGTATACAGCAGGCCCCATTGGTATACAGCAGGCCCCCAGGGGTATACAACAGGCCCCAGTGGTATACAGCAGGCCCCCAGGGGTATACAACAGGCCCCAGGGGTATATAACAGGCACCCAGGGGTATACAGCAGGCCCCCAGGGGTATACAGCAGGCCCCATTGGTATACAGCAGGCCCCCAGGGGTATACAACAGGCCCCAGTGGTATACAGCAGGCCCCCAGGGGTATACAACAGGCACCCAGGGGTATACAGCAGGCCCCCAGGGGCATACAGCAGGCCCCCAGGGGTATACAACAGGCCCCAGTGGTATACAGCAGGCCCCCAGGGGTATACAACAGGCCCCCAGGGGTATACAGCAGGCCCCACTGGTATACAGCAGGCCCCCAGGGGTATACAACAGGCCCCCAGGGGTATACAACAGGCCCCCAGGGGTATACAGCAGGCCCCATTGGTATACAACAGGCCCCCAGGGGTATACAGCAGGCCCCCAGGGGTATACAGCAGGCCCCCAGGGGTATACAGCAGGCCCCCAGGGGTATACAGCAGGCCCCCAGTGGCACTCGCCCCCCCATCATGTGAAGAGCCCCCCACACTGTGCAGAGCCCCCCGCTGCATTATCTTACCATCCAGGGTCGTCTTCACCGCGGGTCCTCCAGTCCATCCTCGCGCGCTGTGCTCCCGGTCTCATGTGACCCGACAGTCGCAGTGGGATGACGTCATCGCGCCAGGTCACGTGAGACCTGAACACAGCGCGCGAGGATGACTGGAGGACCCGCGGTGAAGAAGACCCTGGATGGTAAGATAATGCAGCGGGGGGGCTCTGCACAGTGTGGGGGGCTCTTCACATGATGGGGGGACGAGTGCCACTGGGGGGCTGCCTGTATACACTGGGGGGCTGTATGCATGGCTCCCCTGCCACTGTGATGGGCGGGGGGAGCCGTGCATATCTAATGAGCGGCACCACGTGACGGGCCGCTCAGTCAGCAGCCTCCCCCCACCTCCTCCAGCCTCCCCAGCACCCGGACACAGCCCCCACCATAGGATTACCGTATTGACCCGTGTATAAGCCGAGGGGGGGACTTTTTAGCCCAATTTTTGGGCTGAAAAACTCGGCTTATACACGAGTATATACGGTAATTATAAATTTTATTTCCTTTGCCCAAGTGCATGACCTTACATTTATCCCCATTAAAGTTGAATTGTCATTTATCAGCCCAAGCCTCCAGTTTACATGGATCCTCCTGTAAAATAAAATTGTTCTCGTTTGTATTGATTACCCTGCAGAGTTTAGTGTCATCTGCAAATATTGATATTCAACTCTGTATGCCCCTTACAAGGTCATTAATAAAAATGTTAAGAAGAAGTGGGCCCAATACTGACCCCTGTGATACCTCACTGTTAAATGTGACCTAGTCCAAGTGGGTTTCATTAATAGCCATCCTTTGCTTCCTATCACTGAGCCAGTTATTAACCCAGTTACATATGTTTTCCCACATCCCAATTATTCTCATTTACAGTGTTGGCCAAAAGTATTGACACCCCTGCAATTCTGTCAGATAATACTCAGTTTCTTCCTGAAAATGATTGCAATCACAAATTCTTTGGTATTATTATCTTCATTTAATTTGTCTTCAATGAAAAAACGCAAAAAGAGAATGAAGCAAAAAGCAAAACATTGATCATTTCACACACAACTCCAAAAATGGGCCGGACAAAAGTATTGGCACCCTCAGCCTAATACTTAGTTGCACAACCATTAGCCAAAATTACTGCGATCAACCGCTTCCGGTAACCATCAATGAGTTTCTTACAATGCTCTGCTGGAATTTTAGACCATTCTTCTTTGGCAAACTGCTCCAGGTATTTGATATTTGAAGGGTGCCTTCTCCAAACTGCCATTTTTAGATCTCTCCACAGGTGTTCTATGGGATTCAGGTCTGGACTCATTGCTGGCCACCTTAGAAGTCTCCAGTGCTTTCTCTCAAACCATTTTCTAGTGCTTTTTGAAGTGTGTTTTGGGTCATTGTCCTGCTGGAAGACCAATGACCTCTGAGGGAGACCCAGCTTTCTCACACTGGGCCCTACATTATGCTGCAAAATTTGTTCGTAGTCTTGAGACTTCATAATGCCATGCACACGGTCAAGCAGTCCAGTGCCAGAGGCAGCAAAGCAACCCAAAACATCAGGAACCTCCGCCATGTTTGACTGTAGGGACCGTGTTCTTTTCTTTGAATGCCTCTTTTTTTCTCCTGTAAACTCTATGTTGATGCCTTTGCCCAAAAAGAGAGAACATTCTTCCAAAACATTTTAGGCTTTCTCAGGTAAGTTTTGGCAAACTTCAGCTTGGCTTCTTTATGTCTCGGGGTAAGAAGTGGGGTCTTCCTGGGTCTCCTACCATACAGTCCCTTTTCATTCAGACGCCGACGGATAGTACGGGTTGACGCTGTTGTACCATCGGACTGCAGGGCAGCTTGGACTTGTTTGGATGTTAGTCGAGGTTCTTTATCCACCATCCACACAATCTTGCGTTGAAATCTTTTGTCAATTTTTCTTTTCCGTCCACATCTAGGGAGGTTAGCCACAGTGCCATGGGCTTTACACTTCTTGATGACACTGCGCACGGTAGACACAGGAACATTCAGGTCTTTGGAGATGGACTTGTAGCCTTGAGATTGCTCATGCTTCCTCACAATTTGGTTTCTCAAGTCCTCAGTCAGTTCTTTGGTCTTCTTTCTTTTCTCCATGCTCAATGTGGTACACACAAGGACACAGGACAGAGGTTGAGTCAACATTAATCCATGTCAACTGGCTGCAAGTGTGATTTAGTTATTGCCAACACCTGTTAGGTGCCACAGGTAAGTTACAGGTGCTGTTAATTACACAAATTAGAGAAGCATCACATGATTTTTCTAACGGTGCCAATACTTTTGTCCACCCCCTTTTTTATGTTTGGTGTGGAATTATATCCAATTTGGCTTTAGGACAATTCTTTTTGTGTTTTTTTCATTGAAGACAAATTAAATGAAGATAATAATACCAAAGAATTTGTGATTGCAATCATTTTCAGGAAGAAACTGAGTATTATCTGACAGAATTGCAGGGGTGTCAATACTTTTGGCCAACACTGTATATATTATTTATATTTGTGTGACACCGTATCAAAAGGTTTTGGAAAGTCCACATACACAACATACACTGCATTTACCTGGTTTGGTCTGGAACTTGCCTCTTAATAGAAAGTGATCAGATTAGCTTGACAGGAGCGATACCTTCTAAACCCATGTTGATACTAGGTTATGAGTAGTGATTGCTGAACCTGCCGATGTTCGGGTTCTATGGACTCGACCGAACGTTTTTTTAAAGTGACTAAAACTTGAGTTCAAACCCCAAACTCAGACTTTAAAGTTATTATATGGGGATGAGGAAACTGTAAAAGAAAGCAAATAGTGATTACACATTTGCATCATACTTACCAGTGTCCTGCTGCTTCCACTTCCGGGCTGCTCATTAACTTCCTGGATATTCACTGCAGAGAGGCCTACCAGACAATCACATTTAAAGAGGTAACTATAGGCTCACCTTCCGTGTGGGTGCTCTAGAAAAATGCTTCAATATATTACATGAGCTAGGCACACCTAATTTATAAAAAAAAAATGATTTAAAGAAAATCTTTTTCGTGTTGCACAATTGTTTTATTGTTACTTTTTCACATCAAGTGTTTGCAAAAAATAAATATTTACGTTAACATTTCGTCCTTTTTTCGGCCTTCTTCAAGAATCTTAATACAAAAATGAAAAAAGATACAAAGTATCAATTGTACAAAAGAAATCACATATATTCATGTTCTTTACAATGCACTTATGTATAGTAACATATACCGTGTTTCCCCGAAAATAAGACCGTGTCTTATATTTTTTTGGGGGCCAAAAGTGGCCCCCTGTCTTATTTTCGGGGGGGGGGGATAGGGACGTATATTGACAGCCCCAGCCATACACAAATATACACACACATACATACGCACACATACATACACATATATACACACGCATACACATATATACACCCACACACATATGCACCACTTCTTACCTTGTCCGGTGCTGTCCGCGCTGTCATGCCCCGCTCATCTGGCCGTCCGGTGGTGTCCTCGCTCCTCTCCTGGTCTGCGGTGCGGTGTCCCGGTCCAGTTTCATGCTGATCGGTGCGGTGCCCGGCCGACTTCCTGCTTCCTCCGACAATCCCCGCCCAGGTCAGGCCCTGCGCCAATGAGAGCGCAGGACCTGTGACGTCAATCATCGCCCAGACGCGGCCCGATGACGTTGGGGCCTCTGATTGGCCCGACGTCATCAAGCCGCCGCTGGGCTGTGATTGACGTTACACCGCACTGCAGACCAGGAGAGGAGCGGGGACACCACCAGACGGCCGGAGGAGCGGGGCATGACCAGCACCGTACAAGGTAGTATATATTGTGCAGCGCCTCCCCCGCCAGTCGGACTTATATTGCGCAGGGCCCCCCCCCCTGTTTTATTTTCGGGGGGGGGGAACTTATATTACCAGGTCCTCCCCCCTCTGTCTTATTATTGGGGGGGACTTACTTTCGGGGAAAGACGGTAATATGATCATGATCACATCAGCACACAAGACATATACAGAGATCCATCTCAAAATGAAAGAAAAGGAAGAAAAAAAGAAACAGGGATAAAAAAGAAAAATGTATAAAGAATATCTCAACAGGTAAGGAGGAAAAATTGTATGTGTATTACCTATATATTTATCACAGCTAATCCACCATGTACTATGTTCTAGTGGTATATCAAAGTGACCTATGATTCATACAAATGAGCAAATTATCATGTCAACTTATTTCACCAATGATACTGTCTATATATCTCAATAAGACACTCAACAAAAACTTCCATGATAAAGTCCATAAAGCATATATAAAACTATTTTATCCATAGATCAATAACCTCACAAATGAAAAATGACAAATAACAGGAATCATGTCTCTCAAAATACTACTGTATTTCATAACTCATATAATAAAAAAACAAAAAAAAATTACATTGGAAGTGATATATGACATGTGTATCCTTATTTTATATAGCCATCTGGTGGTTCTAAAGTGTTCAGTCTATATATAGAAAAGATCTCCTTTAATCTTAACTAAACTAAATAACTAAAATTATTTTATCTACTACCTGTATATTATTCTATGGTTAATGTAGAAGAATAAATGTCCAAATCTACAAAAATTGTTCCTTACTCTATAAAAAGCAGAATCCATCGATCACAGATACATACCAACGTAATGGGAAATGCCCAGTGAACCTAATAAAGAAAGGTTCTTCCATCAGTATATTACAACATACTATGCACAACCTATGCTCAAAAAGAATACCAGCGTTGGTTTACCTGATGTGAACAGTGTGGGGTCCTCAGTGATGTTCGGCGCTACTTAGTAAAGCGCTGGTATTTATAAGGGAAAGGCGGAACATAGACGCAACGTCACTTCCGCCCTATAGAGGAGTATGTGACACGCACGCTTGCGCATGCGCAGTAAGAAAAGTGGGAGTAGGACCTAGAAACGAAAGTAAACAGTGCATCACATGGTATTAGACATAGGAGAACGATCTTTATGCCATCAGACGCCCTTTAGATGAGTAAATCAGTAATGCATCTGGGTCAAAAAAGCAATAATTAGTATCTTGACATAACTAATATTATGTTTGTAGTTTTAGGAGCCTTATTAGGGTGAAAAAAGACAATACTACATGTTGTATGAAAAATATAAAGAAAATATTCCCATATATAGGAAAAAAGGAATATTTCAGTATTGCATATTAATAGAACACCACCATCATAGTGTTATATCTATACCATAGAAAGAAGAAAATGTTTAATTATAGAAAAATGAAGTTTACAAGTTAATAAATTAATTGTAAGCAACAATTATGTAGTCCCTCATTATTTTATCACATCTATTATCCAGTGGTGGAAAATTCTAGTTGATGAATATAGGTGACATTTTTTTAAACATAAGTTTCATATTCACGGTTCAGACCGTCCGGCTCCAAGGATTGCAGGGTATGGATCCAGAAGGCCTCTTTTTCCTTGAGCCTCTGAATCCTATTGCCTCCCCTTCTCATTGGAGGTACGCTCTCAATCACCTGAAAGCGTAACTGCGAAATCCTATGATTGTGTTGCACAAAATGGTAGGGTACAGGCAACAGAGTATGCCTGCACCGAATGGTGGATTTGTGCTTGCTAATGCTGTCGCGTACATGCTGGGTGGTTTCCACCAACATATACGCGACCGCACGGGCATTTAATGATGTAAACAACATATGTAGAATTACATGTAAAATAGCCGCGAATAGGAAACCTCTTTCCAGTTTGTGGATGTACAAAATATTCTCCTTTTATAATGTTATTGCATTGGTTGCAATTCAGACATGGGAATGTTCCTTTTTTTGCTGTTGATAGAGTTAATTGTTGTGGCATCCTGCTTAAGGCTCCAATATAAGCTCTGACCAGATTTTGTCTCAGGTTAGGGGCTCTCTTATAACAAAATAAGGGTTGATTTCCAAATTCATTAATTAAGGGGAAACTCTGATACAGCATTGGCCAATGTTTAATAATTACAGATCTTCCTTGTTCAAAGTATTTTATTAATTTTGAATAACATAACAGATAACACAATACTCATGAGGGCATAAGCTTACCCTTTAAGATACAGTATACAAACATAATAAAAACCAAGCATTGTAATAATCTAGATGTAAATTAGCAAAGAGTACAAAACAAGTATTGAAAAATATGTAAAAATCAAATAGAGATAAATTACCATAAAAAGGGTCAAGTTAATTGAGTCACACAAGAATCATGAAATTATAGCAAAAATAACGCTAAAATTAGAGAAGAAAAGGGGAAGAGGGGAAAGAGAGAAAAAGGGTATGAACAGAGGGGGTAAGGGAAGGAGATCTAGTTCTCCAAGCATTGAGGTTTTGTATAGCCAGAAATGGAAATATGTGAAGGGATAGTTGAATGATTAATGGGAAAATAACAATTCCACAACCTCCATTTCCTCTCATATTTTCTGTAAAGTTTATTTCTCAAAGCAAACGAGAGTTCATAGGAGTTATGAGTAGCGATTTTTTCAAGTAATACTTTAAACAGCGGTGGCTCGGGGTCTCTCCATTTTGTTGCTATAAGATTTTTTGCAGCTAATAAGATATGTGCAATAAGGGGTCTAAAGTCACTTGGGATAGAATTAATGCCAATTAGGAGAAGTGTAAGTTCTGGAGTTAAAATAATGTCACTATTAGTGATCTCATTGATTAATATTTGTATTTCACCCCAGTATAATTTAAGGGCTTCACAGTCCCAAAAGACATGGGAAATATTCCCTTCTTTGTGGCAATTCCACCAGCACAAAGGAGAAAAATCCTCCTTGATCTGGTGAAGTCTGACAGGTGTATAATACCAACGAAGAAGAATCTTGTAGTGAGATTCAATAAGAGAAGAGCAGGATATGTAGGAATGTAAAGTTGTGAGAGTTTTACTTAGGCAGTCTGTGGGAATACAAGATTTTAATTCCCTTTCCCATGCTACTATATTGGTGGATTTAGTTAGTGCTACATCAGCATTGATTTCCTTGTATATATTATTAGTCTTCCAAAAGGTAAAGTTATTTGAGTGTTTGAACATTTGGGTGACATTTAGGGGGAGAAAGAAATTAATTTTGTGTTTGTTATAAAGATTGTTGATTTTGACCCAAATTTTAACTTCCAGCTCCTTCAGGTTAAAGATTGAACTCAGTTCATCAAAAGGGATAAGTTTTTTTTCCTTATTAATTATGTCCGAGATATAATTAATTCCAGCAGTTTTCCAAGAGTCAATTTTCAGGCCCGGAGAAAGGAATTCCATTATTTCTATGGGGATCCAGTTGGGAGTAGTAGTCGACAGAGGGTTATGGTTTTTTGCCAAAAGGCGCCTCCAGGATTGAATTGTTGCTTTGACTGTATGCTCTTTAGGAAGTCGCTTAGATGAATCACATAAGTATGAGGGCAACAGAAGAGTAAGTCTATTTCTGGAAAATTTGGTTTCCTCCAAAGAAAGCCAACTAGGTCTAGAATCTTGGTTCCACCATGTCTGACTAAGTTTTATTACTGAAGCGTTATAATATGCCGACAAGTTGGGAATTGCCAGACCACCATTTAATTTACTTTTCTCAAGTATAGTCCTCGCCACTCTAGGTTTTTTATGACCCCAGATAAAATTCATTAATTGGGTTTGTAGTTTTTTAAACCATGACTGTTTGGGGGGTAAAGGTATGGAGCGGAAGATAAAAAGTAACTTAGGGAGTACGAACATTTTGTATGCTTCAACTTTACCGATCCAGGATACGTCAATTTTGGAAATATGAAGAAGGTCCGCTTGGATAGTTTTAAAAATTTCAGAGAAGTTAATGTTTGCCATATTGGAAATTTGTTTAGTTACTTTAATGCCCAGGTAATCTAACTCTACTTTGTCCCAGGAAAGGTTGTGTTCGAACTTAAGAGCTTTTATTAGTTCTGAATCTAAGTTCATGTGGAGAACTTGGGTTTTAGTAAGATTGATCTTATAGAGAGAAACCCTAGAAAACTCCTCGATTGTGGCTAGGAGATTGCGAAATGAATTAAGAGGATCTGTAAGAGTAAGGATTATGTCGTCGGCGAAGAGACTGATTTTATATTCTTTAAAATTTGTATGTATCCCTTTGATAAGTAGGTTCATACGGATCTTTTCAGCCAGCGGTTCAATGAAGAGGTCGAACAGGGAAGGAGACAGTGGACAGCCTTGTCTCGTGCCGTTAGATAAAGGGAATTCCTTAGAGAGGACATTATTAGTTAGAACTTTTGCAGTGGGGTAAGAATATAGTGCTTGGAGTATATTAAGTATACTGCCTCTAAAACCAAATTTTTTTAGGGTTTCAAAAAGAAAATTCCAATGGACTGTGTCAAATGCTTTCTCAGCATCGACAGAGACCATAATTGTTGGGATGGAGTTTTTTTCTATATAGGACATAAGGTTTAGGATTCTTCGGGTGGCGTCAGTTGTCCCTCTGTTCTGAATAAATCCCACCTGGTCGCTGTGTATTAGTTTCGGAATAACTTTCTGAATTCTTGTATTAATGGTTTTAGTGATAATTTTGAGGTCTGTATTTAAAAGTGAGATGGGCCTATAGTTAGAGACATTCTCTGAGTCTCCCTTGTTTTTAGATAAGACAGTAATGGTGGCTTGTAGCATTTCTGTTGGAAAGAATGCATTGTTAGAAGTTGTAAAATTTATTAATTTTGTAATGTAAGGAGATAGAATTTCTTGGAAAGCAGTATAATATTCGTTCTGAAATCCATCCGGGCCAGGAGATTTGCATTTCTTAAGAGAGTGGATTGTGTCTAAAACTTCTGATTCCGTGAAGGGGGAATTTAGGAATTCTATGTCTTGCTTAGAAAGAGACGGGAGTTCAATTGAGTCAAGGAATGACGAGATACTGGGAAGAGTTGGAGAGGGCTCCGTAGGAGTTTCCTTGAGATTATAGAGAGATTTATAGAAATCAGCAAAAGTATTTGAAATTGCTTGTGGGAGTTTCTGAAGGATGTTATGTTTATTCTTGACTTGGGTAATGTTAGCTCTAGTCCTGCGGATTTTTATCATTCTCGCAAAGAGTTTAGAGGGTTTATTTGTACAGCTGTAATAATTTGATTTGCTTATCCGCGAGAGCTTGTCAAAATCAGAAATTAATAATGATTTGAGTTCTATCCTTAGGGCGAGTAGTTTCTGAAAAATTGTTTCATTAGGGGAGTTTGCAGCAATTACCTCCAGTTCTTTAATTTTTTTAACTATAGTTTCTGTGTCTTTTAAGAGGGATTTCTTTAGTGTTGAGTTAAACTTGATAAGAAGGCCTCTAATTACTGCTTTGTGGGCCATCCAAATAGCTGTGATAGGGGTCTCTTCTAGATCATTTTCTTTGAAGTAGAATTTCAACTCATTCCTAATCTCCGAGTTGAATTGAGGGTGGTTGAAGAGGAAAGAGTTGGCCCTCCATATTCCCTGATTTTTAGTGGGAAACCCGCCCAACGTTTCGAAAATTACTGGGGAATGGTCAGACCAGGTTCTAGGGAGGATAGATACAGATTTAATACTACAAAGTGAATTTATGTTAGTGATAATTAGGTCAATACGGGCAAACGTTTTATGTACATTAGAGAAATGTGTGAATTCTACTGAGGATGAGTTAATACATCTAAAAGCGTCATACAACTCCTCCCTGTCAAAGAGGGGTTGAGTTGGGTATTTATATTTCTGTGCTTGTTTGATGAGTCTAAGTTGATATTAGGAACGGCATTAAAATCACCAAAAAAGAAAAGGGTACCTCTTTGGGTTTCTCTCACCTTTTTAATTAATTTTTTAAGGAACGAAATTTGACCATTATTAGGAGCATAAAGGTTTACTAGAGTGTGGGTAACTTCATTCAACTTGCAAACAAGGATAATGAATCTACCTTCATCATCTGTTGTGACTTCTAACTTCTTCAAATTTAACTGAGTCTTTAATAAGAATGGCTACACCTGATTTTTTCTTTTTGTTTGAAGAAAAGTAAGTATGGGGGAACTTAGAATTGATACATTTAGGGGAATTTTCCGAAGAAAACCTAGTTTCCTGTAAACCGGCCACATCTATATGATATTTCTTCAAGTCTTTCCAAACAAAGAATCTTTTTTGAGGAGAGTTTAGACCGTTTGTATTAATTGACATAAATTTAAGGGTCATGTTCTGGCTATGTAGCTAATCGTAATAGGAGAATGAGGGAGGTTGAGGTTTGAAAGGTTAAAGTTTAGAGAGGGATGGAGAGGGGATCAGAAAAAAAAAAACTAAAATTACAAATTCCATTAGTAAATTATAAGTTTTAGAGATTTAAATCTAAAGAAATTTTTAATTTAAATGATGTTAACAAATATACCTATAAAGAGGAAGGGTTCAAGAGAACCGGTATTTAACTTCCTTTGGGCTAATGTTATGGCCAAGGTGCCTAGAGCTGACCGAGTTAGTTGACATCAAAGTAGGTGCTCATCCCGCTCCATCAAGATGTAGATCTTTGAGAGTCTTGAGACCAATATTAACGTCCTCAATGTTGAAGGTTTTGTGGTTGAAGGAGAAGATTACACTTGGAGTAGGACGGCCCCATCTGTACAAAATTTTTCTGGCTCTCAGAGTCTCTGTAATTGGTTTTAGAATTCTCCGTCTAGTCATGGTTTCCTTAGATACATCTGAGAAGACTTTTATCTTGTCAAAGGGCGGCGGTAAGGTTCTGTTTTTCCTCAAAAAAACATTGATCAGATCTTTAGTCTGGAAAAAGGAATATTTGGCGATTACATCCCTGGGAATATCGTCTGCCAAGTGCGAAGGTTTGGGAAGCCTGTGGGCTCTTTCAATTGAATATTCAATTTCGTTTTTTGAGGGAATAGTCTTTTTAGTTAGGTTTTTGACATAGTCGATTAGCTCGTAGTTTTTAACGCTCTCTGGTATGCCTCTAAATTTGAGGTTAAGTCTTCTGTCCCTGTCTTCTCTGTCAATGAGTTTGTCTTTCAGGACCTTAATTTCCTCTTTCATCTTGGTTTGTTCACTCTTAGTAGTTTTGTTGTCTAGTTTAAGGTCAGTCAGCAATTTTTCATTTTCTTCTACTCGAGAAACTATTGAGGACATTGACGACTTGACCTCATCAAATTGCTCCATCATTTCTTCTTTTAGTGAATGATTAAAGGCAGTAAAAAGTTTTAGGAAAAAATCTTTATTTAGAGGTTGTCCTGCGTCAAAATTTAGAAGTGGTTCCAAGTCGGGTAAGTTTTTCTTGAGCTTTTGTCTTGCTGGGCTCTGAAGGTGTGGTTCTTGGTCAACTTCTGGGTGGTCTGAGGGGGAGAAGCCAGAGCTAGATTTGGAGGGAATCTCCATCTCCTTCCTTTTTGTGCTTGCAGAAGGAGTTTTATGGAACGACATATCTTCCATGGGGGAACTCCAATCCTTCAAGTTCTGGTCAAAATTGATTTTATCTTTCCCTAACTTAGCGTAAGTGTTGATTTGTTTGGGGGTGGGGATTTTGCTCGTGGGAGAGATCTTAAGGGGATTCATTATCATATCTGTAGTGCTGGAGCTTGTAGATAGTTTTGGCTTGGAAGGCATTTCGTCACTTAATAAATTATATCTAGGATTATTAGCTTTAGGGTTAGTGAGAATATATAGTGTACTTGAATCAATTAAGTTAAACTTATAAATATTAATGGAATGGAGGTTTGGGGGAGGAGAAGATTTAAGGAAGATCAAATCTAAGTAACAGTCTAGAGTCAGATAGTATGTAAGTAGAGAAAAGAAAAGGAGAGTGCGAAAAGTTTGGGATCACCAGAGCATCATATAAGGTGACAGCAGTCAAATGCAAAACAATAGTAATTACATGAAATCCTTTTCAAATGAAGGAACTTTCATTGACAAGAAACTTTTTTAGTAGGTTAGAGTGATCGCAGTGCTATGTCCGTAGTCTACTGTATCAAGCAGGTAGTTAGGCCGATTCAGTAGATAGTTTAAACTAGAGGATTAGTGCGTGAGTCTTTCAGATTGTAATAAAGTAAAGCTAGTGTGACTCAGGTGTAATCCAATGAAATTATGCACGTAATGCTTCAATAAGTAAAAGTAAACTCAATTTATATATAGTTTCCACCGATGGGATGATAGTGGAGGATAAGGATAAGGAAATTATAACAAATAGTATCAGACAATAGGTCTTACAGGGGATTGTAAGATCCTTATAATTATATAGCTCTGCTACTTAATAGGAATATATAAAAGCAGAAAAGGGTTTTTTGTTTGTTTTTTCTTTCTGTCTAAAGTAGTTAAGTTCAGTATCCCACAAGGGCCAATAAAA
The DNA here is from genome assembly GCA_033576535.1 of Allobates femoralis. Taxonomy (NCBI): domain Eukaryota; kingdom Metazoa; phylum Chordata; class Amphibia; order Anura; family Aromobatidae; genus Allobates; species Allobates femoralis. The sequence goes on along the minus strand of JARQOC010000005.1, from coordinate 340,263,641 downwards.
TGGCTAACTGTAAGATTAGTTGGCTAATTACAATGTATAGTAGGTGTAGCTTAATCAGAGATGAAACTTTAGTAAGTAATAGCAATATAAAATATAATAGCAATAGCAATCATAAAACCTGAGGCAGGTAGAGCTGTTGGTGGTAAAATGATAGAAGAAAATAGGACAAGATAGAGTTAGAATTAGCTAGAATAAAGTAAATTGAGATGAAGGTAAAAAAGGAAAGAAATAGAAAAAGAAAATGAGGAAAGGAAAAGGGAAGAGAATCAAATATAGATAGTCTTCTGTCTTCTGTCTGCGCAGCTTGGGCTCGTGGGAGACTCATAAGCCCCACTTGCTTGAAGATCTATTCTTTACTGAGTGTCTATTCTTTGGTGCTGCTCAGTTGCAGGATCCAGCACTGGTTGTCATGGTGACATCAGCTAGTCTACTGAAGTAGTTGATGACAGAGTAAGATATCCCTCCGCCGCTGAGGCTGCTGTATAATGATAATGAGGGTCTTTCTACCTCCAGCAGTTAGTTTAAAAGACTGTTCTCCTCAGTAATAGGAGAGGGAAGATCTCTCTTTATGATCTCACTTGATCAGCTTCTCTTTCTGAGCTTTAGGAGCTGACAGGCTACAGAGTTAAGTGGAGATGCAGGTATCCCTCCGCCGACAAGGTTGTAAAATGGATGAGGGAGAAGGAACTATTGCCAGTGTTGAACAGCTGAATATAAGGCTGGCACTACCACTGGAGGTTGGAGGATGACCTTCCTCTCATTGGCTTTTTTCCAGCGGGTCTCCCTGCCAGCAGCACTGTATGTAGAATGAGTGCTCCAGTTCTAGGGAGAGTAAAGGCTGTGACTGAGGGGGGATCAGCTTCACCACATAAAGGGTGTATCAGTTCTTCGATGCTTCCAGCGGTGGGTAGAATAGGGTGAGAGATAAGGTGAGGAATGCCCCTACTTAGGGTTTCTCTCTGGTGGGGTCTTTAGGTTCTTCAGAGACTTCAGAGGCCTCTTACAGGGCAGAAAGGTAACAAGTTTTTCCTCAAAATGGCGCCCAGGATGAGCCTCTAGTCCTCTCATGAGTTTGAGGGAGCTGTGTGGAGCCTAGATCTCGGGTCAAATTGGACCAAAATGATCTTGGAAAGTTGAATAATGTGGTCCAGTAGTTTAGAGTGAGATATGAGCCTTCATAAAGGCTATAATCTCCGTCGCTTAATATTAGGCACAGGAGCTCCTGTAGTTGTGACTTACATGAAGCAGCAGGCCACGCCTCTCCATTACAGATCTTCCTAACGGATGAAACGGATGATACATTGATATGAATGGTATTCTACTCATGTCCTGTCTTTAAGATCTCCTTATTCTTTGTCCCGATGCAATCTGTTTTGGTAACCCCTATCCGTGAATCTGGAAGTCATTTCTTCATGTCTTATCTTGCGCTGATTGGGCTCTGAAACAATACGGTCAATCCTAGTATGTTGTGAGACAGGGAGAGACCTCTTGATATGGCAAGGATGGCAACTTTGGTAATGTAATAGACTATTCTTGTCTGTGTCCTTAATGAAGAGCTCGGTAGACAACAAGCCATCAGAGTTCACCATCACTAATGTGTCCAGAAAACTAATTTGATGTTCATCGTGATGAAGTGTAAATGTGAGTTTCGGTATCAGGGAATTGATGTCCTCAAAAAAGGTTGTTAACTCTTCAACAGTCCCATGCCAAAGAATAAAAGTATCGTCTATGTAACGACGCCACATTATCGCGTGTGCCGCTGCAAGTGGATAATTATATATGTAATCCTCCTCGAATTTCTCCCTGAATATATTAGCATACGGGGGTGCCATATTTGATCCCATTGCAGTCCCTTGTCTTTGAATATAATAAATGTCTTCAAATAGAAAAAAATTATTCTTTAACACTGTGTCCAGTAATGTTATACAAAATTCTTTTTGGTGAATAGACAATGTCGTGTGTAGGTCCAAAAACGGACTGCAATGGTACCCATCTGATGATCTATGATTGCATTCAGGCTATTAACGTCCATTGTTACCAACAGACAACCCCTCGGGACATCCTTTTGTTCCCTGATAATATCCAAAAAATCACTTGTATCTTTAATATAAGATATCAATCGGGGTTCTAGAGGGCTCAAGATCTTTTTCAGGGTCATGGCCAATGGAGATAATATTGACTCAGTGGAGGCCACAATTGGACGACCAGGTGGTTTACTCAAGTTTTTATGGATTTTAGACACTGTGTATAACACCGGTGTCACAGGATATTCCTTGATAAGGAAATCAGCCAATTTTTCGTCGATCACCTTATGCATTAACGAATCATCTATTATTCTCTTGATCTCCTTCCTGATATCCGATGTTGGGTCTTTTGGTATTGACTGGTATGTCGTAATGTCTGATAGTTGTGATAGCATTTCCGTACAATAATATGATTTATCCATGATGACAATAGCACCGCCTTTGTCGGCTGGTTTTATAATTATAGATTTATTATCTTTTAAAGATTTTATGGCCCTTGACTCATCAGGAGTGAGATTATGTCTCAAATGTAAATTACCCTTGTTAATACATTCCTGAACCCTTTTGATGTCTTGGTCAACCAGTGAGATGAAAGTCTCAACTGGATGGTATTTCTTAGGAGGATTATATTTACTGGTGCTTTTGAGACCCAATGTCTTTAATCGAAATGTCTCACCTGGCTGTTCCGCCAGACTGTCAATGTTTGGATTCTCTGCAAAATGTGACTTGAGTCTCAAAGTCCTATAGAATCTTTTAAGTTCTTGTTCTAGACCAAAGGTGTTGAATACCGGTGTCAGGCTGAATGATAACCCCTTTTGTAAGACTCTATATTCAATCGGGGATAAACTATAGGTGGAGCTATTGAAAACAAGTTGGGACCTACCTGTGATCTTGTTACCATCCGGGAAGGTCCACCTCCGCCTCTTGCTCCGCCTGGTCTTCTTCTTGGACATCTTGGTCATAAAAAAGGCCGTAATGGATATTGAGGCGAAAATTGTGGATATGGTGGATATTCCCCTTCTGATCCTGACGATGAATAATATACTAGCCTATACGGCAAAGGTTCGGTAGATTTCCACTTATAAACTCTATCTTTGTCATAGTCCTCCTTATCCCTGTTGAATTTTTTCTTCTTTCGTGCTTCCAATGTCTTACGGAATTCGTTGTTAAAATGTTTCTCCTTCTTCTTCGCCTTTTCAAATTCAGTGCTTGACATACAGTTGTGTCCAAAAGTATTGACACCCCTGCAATTCTGTCACATAATACTCAGTTTCTTCCTGAAAATGATTGCAATCACGATGAACATCAAATTAGTTTTCTGGACACATTAGTTATGGTGAACTCTGATGGCTTGTTGTCTACCGATCTCTTCATTAAGGACACAGACAAGAATAATCTATTACATTACCAAAGTTGCCATCCTCGCCATATCAAGAGGTCTCTCCCTGTCTCACAACATACTAGGATTGACTGTATTGTTTCAGAGCCCAATCAGCGCAAGATAAGACATGAAGAAATGACTTCCAGATTCACGGATAGGGGGTACCCAATTCAGATTGCATCGGGACAAAGAATAAGGAGATCTTAAAGACAGGACATGAGTAGAATACCATTCATATCAATGTATCATCCGTTTCATCCGTTAGTAAGATCTGTAATTATTAAACATTGGCCAATGCTGTATCGGACTTACCCCTTAATTGATGAATTTGGGAATCAACCCTTATTTTGTTATAAGAGTGCCCCTAACCTGAGACAAAATCTGGTCAGAGCTGATATTGGAGCCTTGAGCAGGATGCCACAACAATTAACTCTATCAACAGCAAAAAAAGGAACATTCCCATGTCTGAATTGCAGCCAATGCAATAACATTATAAAAGGAGAATATTTTGTACATCCACAAACTGGAAAGAGGTTTCCTATTCGCGGCTATTTTACATGTAATTCTACATATGTTGTTTACATCATTAAATGCCCGTGCGGTCGCGTATATGTTGGGGAAACCACCCAGCATGTACGCAACCGTATTAGCAAGCACAAGTCCACTATTCGGTGCAGGCATACTCTGTTGCCTGTACCCTACCATTTTGTGCAACACAATCATAGGATTTTGCAGTTACGCTTTCAGGTTATTGAGAGCGTACCTCCAATGAGAAAGGGAGGCAATAGGATTCAGAGGCTCAAGAAACGAGAGGCCTTCTAGATCCATACCCTGCAATCCTTGGAACCGGACGGTCTGAACCGTGAATATGAAACTTATGTTTAAAAAAATGTCACCTATATTCATCAACTAGAATTTTCCACCACTGGATAATAGATGTGATAAAATAATGAGGGACTACATAATTGTTGCTTACAATTAATTTATTAACTTGTAAATTTCATTTTTCTATAATTTAAAATTTTTTTCTTTCTATGGTATAGATAAAACACTATGGTGGTGGTGTTCTATTAATATGCAATCCTGAAATATTACTACATTTTTCCTATATATGGGAATATTTTCTTTATATTTTTCATACAACATGTAGTATTGTCTTTTTTCACCCTAATAAGGCTCCTAAAACTAGAAACATAATATTAGTTATGTCAAGATACTAATTATTGCTTTTTTGTTCCAGATACATTACTGATTTACTCATCTAAAGGGCGTCTGATGGCATAAAGATCGTTCTCCTATGTCTAATACCATGTGATGCACTGTTTACTTTCGTTTCTAGCTCCTACTCCCACTTTTCTTACTGCGCATGCGCAAGTGGTCGTGTCACATACTCTTCTATGGGTTCCATAGGGCGGAAGTGACGTTGCGTCTATGTCCCGCCTTTCCCTTATAAATACCAGCGCTTTACTAAGTAGCGCCGAACATCACTGAGGACCGCACACTGTTCACATCAGGTAAACCAACGCTGGTATTCTTTTTGAGCTTAGGTTGTGCATAGTATGTTGTAATATACTGATGGAAGAACCTTTCTTTATTAGGTTCACTGGGCATTTCCCCTTACATTGGTATGTATCTATGTGATCGATGGATTCTGCTTTTTATAGAGTAAGGAACAATTTTTGTAGATTTGGACATTTATTCTTCTACATTAACCATAGAATATTATACAGGCAGTAGATAAAATTATTTTATTTATTTAGTTTAGTTAAGATTAAAGGAGATCTTTTCTATATATAGACTGAACACTCTACAACCACCAGATGGCTATATAAAATAAGGATACACATGTCATATCACTAGGGATGGGCGAATCTACTCGCTAGGAGTCGCAGGACTCGGTACTCTGCGAGTTTCCAACCTATTACTCGCACAGTAGCGAGTCCACCATCCCTCGGTCTCCCCCGCAGCCTCCCCACCCGATCCTAAGTTAGGACCGGGTGGGGGGAGCAGGAGCAGGGCCTCAGGACTCAGGCGGGGAAGCCGGCGGTGAAATTTGCTCACTGCCGCTTCCCCGACTGAGTCCTGACCAGGGGTGGGCTTGGGGTGGGGGGGAGTTTGCACCGGCCCGGCTGGCTACTTACCGCTGCCCTCGCCGGCGCCGGCCGCAAACTCGCTCCCCGCCTCTCTGCTGCTCTTTCCGGGGATTCCCGAGCGCTGACAGAAGCAGTGAATAAATTAACTTCCGTCACCGCTCGGGAATCTCCGGCAGCAGAGCAAGTCTGGCTGACAGCAGTGTTCAGCTCAGGTCATAATGACATGAGCTGAACCCTGACTGTTTAGTTAGTTCTTAGCTCTGCTACATCCCTGTGTGTCTATGCATAGGGATGTCGCAGAGCTGAGATTGCGTTTTGGACTACGTCGGACGGAAGAGGATTTTTTAAATAAAGATGGCTTCCCTAATGTCTTTTTTGTTTTATTTTTAATAAAAAAAATGTCTCTGTGTTGTGTTTTTTGCTATTGATTACTGGAAATTCATGGCGGTCATGTCTAATATTGGCGTGACCGCCATAAATTTCGGGCTTAGGGCCAGCTGATAATACATAGCTGGCCCTAACCCCTTTATTACCCAGTGAGCCACCCGCCACCAGGGCCACTGGAAGAGCGGGGTTCAGCGCCAGTGGATGGCGCTTCAATGAACACGCCATCTACTGGGGCAACTGCCGGCTGCAATTTGCCGTGGGGGGTGCCCAGAAAGCTTGGGCCTCCCTGCGCTGCAGATTCCAGCCCCCAGCTGCCTAGCTGTACCTGGCTGGACATAGAGTTTGCTCGGAGCCCCACGCATTTTTTTGTATTATTTCATGAAATTCATGAAATAATGAAAAAAAGGGGGCTCACCTGTATTCTTGTGTCCGGCCAGGTACAAATAGGCACCTGGGGGTTGGGGGCAGCCCGTCGCTGCCTGCTGGATCCGGCTGGTTACAGAAATACGGCGAAGCCCACGTCATTTTTTTTTCTGAAAAATCCATAAAACAATATAAATAAAAGGGACTGCATCTTTATTAACCCCTGGACCATGGTGGAGGGTTTAATAAAGATGCAGTCCCTTTTTTAGGATTGTTTTATTGATTTTTCAGAAAAAAAAAATGACGTGGGCTACGCCGTATTTCTGGAACCAGCCGGATCCAGCAGGCAGCGACGGGCTGCCCCCAACCCCCAGGTGCCTATTTGTACCTGGCCGGACACATGAATATATGCGAGCCCCCTTTTTTTATTATTTCATGAATTTCATGAAATAATTTTAAAAAATGCGTGGGGCTCCGCGCAATTTCTATGTCCAACCAGGTACAGCTAAGCAGCTAGGGGCTGGAATCCGCAGCGCAGGGAGGCCCAAGCTTTCTGGGCACCCCCCGCTGCAAATTGCAGCCCGCAGCCACCCCAGAAGATGGAGCGTTCATTGAAGCGCCATCTTCTGGCACTGAACCCCGCTCTTCCAGCGGCCCTGGTGGTGGGTGGCTCACTGGGTAATAAAGAGGTTAGGGCCAGCTTTGTATTATCAGCTGGCCCTAAGCCCGAAATTTATGGCGGTCACGCCAATATTAGACATGACCGCCATGGATTTCCAGTAATCAATAGAAAAAAACACAACACAGAGAAATTTTTTTTATTAAAAATAAAACAAAAAAGACATTAGGGACTCCATCTTTATTTTAAAAATCCTCTTCCTTCTGACGCAGTCCAAAACGCAATCTCAGCTCTGCTACATCCTTGTGCATAGACACACAGGGACGTAGCAGAGCTGAGAACTGACTAAGCAGTCAGGGTTCAGCTCAGGTCATTATGACCTGAGCTCAACCCTGCTGTCAGCTCTACCCGCTCTGCTGCCGGAGATTCCCGAGCGGTCACGAAAGTTAATTTATTCACTGCTTCTGTCAGCGCTCGGGAATCTCCGGAAAGAGCAGCAGAAAGGCGAGGAGCTAGTCTGCGGCCGGCGTCGGCAGAGGCAGCGGTAAGTAGCCGGCCGGGCCGGTGCACCCCCCTCCCCCCTCTCCCCCACCTTCCCCCCACCCTCGTTCAATCTTTTTTTTTTTTTTACTATTCTTTAAAAGCCAGCGGCTTTTTGCCGCTGGCTTTAAAAGAATATCATGGGGAATGGCAGGTTTTTCCTCTGCTGCCGGACCCTTATAGGGTCCGGCAGCAGAGGAATCGCTGCAATACTCGTTCCCCATTCATTTACATTGGACTCGCTACACTCGCAACGAGTAGTGAGTCCTGGATTCAGACTCGTTATAGTCTAGCGAGTCCGAGTAATTTAGGATTCGCCCATCTCTATATATCCCTTCCAAGGTAAAATTTTTTTATTTTTTTATTATATGAGTTATGAAATACAGTAGTATTTTGAGAGACATGATTCCTGTTTTTTGTCATTTTTCATTTGTGAGGTTATTGATCTATGGATAAAATAGTTTCATATATGCTTTATGGACTTTATCATGGAAGTTTTTGTTGACTGTCCTATTGAGATTCATAGACAGTATCATTGGTGAAATAAGTTGACATGATAATTTGCTCATTTGTCTGAATCATAGGTCATTTTGATATACCACTAGAACATAGTACATGGTGGATTAGCTGTGATAAATATATAGGTAATACACATACAATTTTTTCTCCTTACCTGTTGAGATATTCTTTATACATTTTTCGTTTTCATCCCTGTTTCATTTTTTCTTCCCTTTCTTTCATTTTGAGATGAATCTCTGTATATGTCTTGTGTGCTGATGTGATCCTGATCATATTATATATTACTATACATAAGTGTATTGTAACGAACATTAATATATGTGATTTCTTTTGTAAAATTGATATTTTGTAGCTTTTTTCATTTTTGTATTAAGATTTTTGAAGAAGGCCAAAAAAAAGTCCAGAAACGTTAACGTCAATCTTTTTGTAAACACTTAATGTGATAAAGTAACAATAAAATGATTGTTTCTATAAATAATTTTTTTATAAATTAGGTGTGCCTAACTCATGTAATATACCAGACAATCACAGACGCTGTCACAGGGCATGGGCATTTGTTATTGGATGTTGGAGTAATCTGGAATCATCCCATACGTTCTAGCACTTGGTACATGCTAGAATATATGAGCTGGTTTTAGGTTACTCCAACAGCTAATCACATATGCCCATTCTCAGTGACAGCATCTGTGATTGGCTGTTGTGCCCCTTACCCATTGACTGACATCATAGTACTGTAAAAATATAAAGGATATAGTTGCAAGTCCCATATTGATTAAAATCTTCATCTTTATTAAACAAGATTAAAATATCATAGTGGTTGGATTATTGTCTCAACATGTTTCAGGCAAAACCCTTAGTCACTGAGATCCTGAATCATGTTGAGACAATAATCCAACCACTATGATATTTTAATCTTGTTTAATAAAGATGAATATTTTAATCAATATGGGACTCACCACTTTATCCTTTATATGAGAAGCTTCTGAGTCAAAGCTGTGGCTTGAGACCTGCACCAATAAGGCGGATCATACTACAAATCAGGACACAGTGAGGCACTTTTCTCTTTATTTACCGTACTGTAAAAATAATAAATAAAAAAAATAAATGACATAGCGCTTCACTGTATATTTGGCTGGCAATCAAAGTACAGTACAGTAAATAATTTAAAAAATGTGTGAGTTTTACCCTATTTTTAATGAACAGCCAAGGTAAAACCCAGGCATCTGGGAGCCTGGTTTCTCATATCTACTTGTCGGGGGGTTTTGTTTTGGGTTAATAAAGATGGGAACCAGGAATGTTTTATCTACTTTAACAATAATAATAATAATAATAATAATAATAAAAATACATAATCACCAAACCAATAATATGTGTCACAAGCTTCCGGCGATTATGTCGCTATCCCATAACGCACTGCGCCACACCGGAAGCCGCACCATATTAGCACACCCAAGTGATAGGTATGCTAATATAGCGCAGGCTAGCGGCGGCACAGGAAACACAAACCCACGGTGCACACGTTGCCTGCAGACCCCTGCCAGTCTCCCACCGCACCTCTCCCGATGCCGCAGACCCCCGCAGTAGACCTCCACCCCCCCTGTGGCGCCCACACAGCCCCTCAGTAAAAGCTCGCCCCCCCCTCCAGCACCCACACACACCCACAGTAGACCACGTCCTCCCCGCCGCTCCGTCCTCTCTAATCTGTCCTCCTCGCCGTCACCATCCTCCCTGCCTCTCCTTTTTCCCCGCCACTCTGTTCCCCCCTTCTCTCCTCTCCATTCACTACAATTGCTGGCATTCATTGTGCGCACCTGGAGCTGTCTGTCACTGGACTCCACGTAGGGCCCTGCGCATGCATGTTGAGGCAGAGGCATGATGGGAGTGGGAGTGTTGTGCGGGTGCAGACCATGTCTGACTACAGCTCCTGGCAGTCTCAGTGGCGGCCGCGTCCCTCTGGCTGTGTGTGGGAGCTGCGGAAGGTGAGGAGAGGTCGGAGAAGAGGAAAGTGAGGCCAGAGAGGAGGCTAGGGAGAAGGAGGCCAGAGAGGAGAGGAGGCTAAGGAAAGGGATGCCAGGGAGGAGAGGCGGCTGAGGAGAGGGAGGCCAGAGAGGAGAGGAGGCTAAGGAAAGAAAGGCCAGGGAGAAGAGGAGACTGAGGAGAGGGAGTCCAGAGATGAGAGGAGGCTGAGGAAAGGGAGGTTAGAGAGGAGAGGAGGCTGAAGAAAGGGAGACTAGAGAGGAGAGGAAGGGGATGCCAGGGAAGAGGCTGAGGAAAGAGAGTCCAGAGAGGAGACTGAGGAAAGAGAGGCCAGAGGAGGAGGCTGAGGAAAGAGGGGCCAGAGGAGGAGAATGAGGAAAAAGAGGCCAGAGGAGGAGAATGAGGAAAGAGAGGCCAGAGGAGGAGAATAAGGAAAGAGAGGACAGAGGAGGAGAATGAGGAAAGAGAGGCCAGAGGAGGAGAATGAGGAAAGAGAGGCCAGATGAGGAGGCTGAGGAAAGAGAGGCCAGAGGGGGAGAATGAGGAAAGAGAGGCCAGAGGGTAAGAATGAGGAAAGAGAGGCCGGAGGGGGAGGCTGAGGAAAGAGAGTATACAATGATAACCACTGAGCCACCATATACTGTGCTATCTACTGAGTCACCGTATACAATGATAACCATTGAGCCACCGTATACAGTGCTAACCACTGAGCCACCGTATACTGTGCTATCCACTGACCCACGATATACTGTGCTAACTGCAGAGCTACCATATACTGTCCTAACCATTGAGCCACCGTATACACTGCTAACCACTGAGCCACCGTATACAATGATAACCACTGAGCCACCATATACTGTGCTAACCACTGAGCCACCGTATACAATGCTAACCACTGAGCCACCGTATACTGTGCTAACTACTGAGTCACCGTATACAATGATAACCACTGAGCCACCGTATAGTGCTAACCACTGAGCCACTGTATACAGTGCTAACCACTGACCCACTGTACTGTGCTAACCACTGAGCAACCGTATAGAGTGCTAACCACTGAGCCACCGTATACAGTGCTAACCACTGAGCCACCGTATACAGTGCTAACCACTGAGCCACCGTATACACCATATAAATCCTGCAACAACAGCATACTTTCTGGAGAGAGGACTATACTTTTCAGCGGCTATTTCTACGGCACCTCTTCATTTCACCGCACTCCTGATGCAATAGCATCGGGCCTATTTCTAGTAATAATAATAATAATTTATAATAATAACTTTTAGTTATATAGTGCCAACATATTCCGCAGCGCTTCACAATTCAGAGGTTCATATTTAAACAATCATAAGAAACAGTTATCAGAAAATACAATACAATACAAAAAAATACAATACAAAGCATAATACAATACAATAATTAGAGCAAAATAATGGCAGCCCTGCTCATAAGAGCGTACAATCTAACAATGAAGTGGGGGTGACACAAAGTGCAGATGCTTATTTACAATGCTAGATTTCCTTGGACGAAGTGCCTCACTGTCCGTGCTGCTGCTCCAGAAACGAAGGAACCAGGACACATGGATGTCTGGATCTACTTATGCTTTTATTGTCCTACGCGTTTCGGAGTCACAAACCGAGCTCCTTCCTCAGGGAACATCAGGGAGGATGTTCCCTGAGGAAGGAGCTCGGTTTGTGACTCCGAAACACGTAGGGCAATAAAAGCATAAGTCGATCCAGACATCCCTGTGTCCTAGTTCCTTTGTTTCTGGAGCAGCAGCGTGGTCAGTGAGGCACTTCGTCCAAGGAATTCTACGTTGTGACCACGGTTATCTTTGGGACTGCGGTCCCTGCAGCAGCTGCTGCTTTATCGCTTTTCAACCAGTTGTGGGTCTCACAACTGGACAAGGTGAGCAATTCCACATCGCAAGCTGACAATGTGTAATTAAGATAAGACCCTATTTGCGAATTCTTATTTTACATATTTACAATGCTGGTATAGTCAACTTGAGGAGATGGGGAACAGATAGGAGCAGTATAAGTGGCCACCAACCATTATTTGTGATCCACTTGAGACTGGTGGAGCGATAGGTTATGTCTAGATGACTTTGACTAGGGATCATGATAGGCCTAATTTCTTGGGGTAGAGCATTCCAGAGAATTGGTGCAGCTTGGGAGAAGTCTTGGAGGCGGGAGTGGGAGATTCAGATTAATGCAGAAAATGAGTCTAAAGTCACTTCCAGAGCGAAGAGAACGGGTGGGGTGATAGACAGAGATGAGGGAGGAGTTGTAGGGAGGTGTTGCACTGTGAAGAGCTTTGTGGGTAAGAACAAGCAGTTTGAATTGGATCCTATAGTGCATGGACAGCCGGTGTAATGACTGGCATACAGTGGAAGCGTCTGAGTAATGGTTAGCTAGATAGGTGATCTTGGCTGCTGCATTAAGGATGGCCTAGAGAGGGGAGAGTCTAGTACAGGGGAGGCCAATTAAAAGAGAATTACAATAGTCAAGGCGGGAGTGAATCAGGGCCACAGTGAGGGTGTTTATGGTTTCCAAGGTGAGAAAGGGGCGAATGCTACAGATATTCTTCAGGTGCAATTGGCAAGAGTGGGCGAGAGATTGTATATATGGGGCCTAGGTGTTATTGTGGTGCCGCAAACTGAGAGGGAGATGCCAGATTTAGGGAGGTTAGTGGAGGGCGGGAGTAGAAGTAGTTCAGTTTTGGAAAGGTTGAGTTTCAGATAGAGAGCGGACATGATATTGGAAACTGTGGTTAGACAGTAATTTGTGTTGTTTATTAGAGTGGGAGTGAGATCAGGGAAAGAAGTGTATAGATGCGTGTCATCAGCATAAAGATGGTACTGAAAGCCAAATCTGCAGATAGTCTGTCCAATCGGGGCCGTGTAGAGAGAGAAGAGAAGAGGTCCAAATACTGAACCCTGAGGGACCCCAATTGTGAGAGGAAGGGGGGTGGAAGTGGGCCAGCAAATAATACACTGAAAGAGCAGTCAGAAACATAGGAAGAGAACCAGGAGAGAGTCAAGGCGGGAGTGAATCAGGGCCACAGTGCAGGTTTTTTTGATTTAGTGAGAAAGGGGCTAATTCTAGAGATGTTCTTCACGCGCAAGCGGTAAGAGCGGGCGAGAGATTGTATACAGTTTTGGCCAAAAGTATTGACACCCCTGCAATTATGTCAGATAATACTCTGTTTCTTCCTGAAAATGATTGCAATCACAAATTCTTTGGTATTAGTATCTTCACTAATTTGTCTTCAATGAAAAAACACAAAAGAGAATGAAGCAAAAAGCAAAACATTGATCATTTCACACAAAACTGCAAAAATGGGCCAGACAAAAGTATTGGCACCCTCAGCCTAATACTTGGTTGCACAACCTTTAGCCAAAATAACTGCGATCAATCGCTTCCGGTAACCATCAATGAGTTTCTTACAATGCTCTGCTGGAATTTTAGACCATTCTTCTTTGGCAAACTGCTCCAGGTCCCTGATATTTGAAGGTTGCCTTCTCCAAACTGCCATTTGTAGATCTCTCCACAGGTGTTCTATGGGATTCAGGTCTGGACTCATTGCTGGCCACCTTAGATGTCTCTAGTGCTGCTTTCTCTCAAACCATTTTCTAGTGCTTTTTGAACTGTGTTTTGGGTCATTGTCCTGCTGGAAGACCCATGACCTTTGAGGGAGACCCAGCTTTCTCACACTGGGCCCTACATTATGCTGCAAAATTTGTTGGTAGTCTTCAGACTTCATAATGCCATGCACACGGTCAAGCAGTCCAGTGGTAGAGACAGCAAAGCAACCCCAAAACATCAGGGAACCTCCGCCATGTTTGACTGTAGGGACCGTGTTCTTTTCTTTGAATGCCTCTTTTTTTCTCCTGTAAACTCTATGTTGATGCCTTTGCCCAAAAAGCTCTACTTTTGTCTCATCTGACCAGAGAACAAAACGTTTTAGCCTTTCTCAGGTAAGTTTTGGCAAATTCCAGCCTGACTTTTTTATGTCTCGGGGTAAAAAGTGGGGTCTTCCTGGGTATCCTACCATACAGTCCCTTTTCATTCAGACGCCGACGGATAGTACGGGTTGACACTGTTGTACCCTCGGACTGCAGGGTAGCTTGAACTTGTTTGGATGTTAGTCGAGATTCTTTATCCACCATCCGCACAATCTTGCGTTGAAATCTCTTGTCAATTTTTATTTTCCATCCACATCTAGGGAGGTTAGCCACAGTGCCATGGGCTCTAAACTTCTTGATGACACTGCGCACGGTAGACACAGGAACATTCAGGTCTATGGAGATGGACTTGTAGCCTTGACATTGCTCATGCTTCCTCACAATTTGGTTTCTCAAGTCCTCAGACAGCTCTTTGGTCTTCTTTCTTTTCTCCATGCTCAATGTGGTACACACAAGGACACAGGACAGAGGTTGAGTCAACTTTAATCCATGTCAACTGGCTGCAAGTGTGATTTAGTTATTGCCAACACCTTTTAGGTGCCACAGATAAGTTACAGGTGCTGTTAATTACACAAATTAGAGAAGCATCACAAGATTTTTCTAACAGTGCCAATACTTTTGTCCACTCCCTTTTTTATGTTTGGTGTGGAATTATATCCAATTTGGCTTTAGGACAATTCTTTTTGTGTTTTTTCATTGAAGACAAATTAAATGAAAATAATAATACCTAATAATTTGTGATTGCAATCATTTTCAGGAAGAAACTGAGTATTATCTGACAGAATTACAGGGGTTTGTAAATACTTTTGGCCACAACTGTATATGGGGTGTTTTATTATAATTAAAATATTTTTTATCTGTATTGTTATTTTTTTAATGTTTACTAGAATAATAATATTGTACCAATAGTATGCAAAAACTCCCATTTCATTTAATATAAAATTGACACTTTATTAGTTCATAAAATTACGAAAAACCCACAAACAATTACAAAAAGTACACACACTTTAAAACCAGTCAATAGAGCCAACACTGAACGATAGATTTCCAGGATCACCCTTATTGTCCAATTCAGGCCCTAGGGCTGCCCCTGCCTATCAACGGAGGATGCCCCACTGTATGTTGGTGCCCCCGTACCTTGGTGGGTGACCCTCTTGAATCCCTACTTAGACCACTACATTGATACTAGTAAGGGTTTCTGGATCTAACGCAGCTACAGTATTGACCCAAGGATCTTTTCCGCACATTGTCCTAAGTTTAAATATCAGTACTGACCCGTCCACCCTTGGGTCCTGCTGAAATGTGTGTATTGAAAAAACTTAAAACAAATTAATCGTCTTGACAGAATTTCAAACCAATTTGCGGTTAAAAAACCACCACGAACACTGAAAGCGTGCCATTATCTTCTTTTACTAGTTCCTGGGACGTTATTTAGACTCCTATATCACCAGTCAGTGGTAAATACCCAACTTAACTGGCGGGGTCACTTCCCAGGAGCGGTGTCTACTCTCTCCATCCAGGTACTCAAGGTTTGCCTCAATTAGTCCCAACACGTTTCGTCCTTCATAGGCTCCTCTAGTGGAAGTTCAGTGAACCTTCATAAGTTCACAGGTTCGGATACACAACCATCTAGGGTAATTATGAAAGAAAAAGGAAATTAATACATCTTTTAACCAAAAGAGTAATGTTCATAGATCCTTTATGATTTTGACCCCATAATATAATCAGACCCAAAACATAATATCTGACTCACAGTCAGTTCCTGTCATGATATTTATCACGTAAGAATATTCTTATCGAATCACCAAGCACTTCCCAGATGCTCTTTAGAAATAAACACATAATTATGGACATCAAGGAAATAATTGGACAATTTTTCTACCGTTAATGAAAATTCAGATGCAGTATCTCGGGGTCAAATTCATAGATGGACTTCTCAAACATGTTAGTTAGTGATGGGCGAGTCCTAAATTACTCGGAATCGCTTGACTCTAGCGAGTCCGAGCCCGGGACTCGCTACTCGTTGCGAGTCTAGCGAGTCCAATGTTAATGAATGGGGAAGCGAGTAATAGCGAGTAGTGTGCGATTTACCAATCACAGATGTGTCTCGGAAGCTTCAGCCTGAAGCAATCCTAGTTTTGTCAGAGACTCTGACAAAACTAGGATTGCCATTGACTTGCATTGGACTCGTTTACTGTACAAGTAATCGTTGGGAAACTCGCACAGTAAGGTGTCAGGCTGTCTGCTCTGTGCTGGCTGCCGCAGCTCCAGGGTCCTAGAGCCCGCCTGCTGCCTGATGTAGCAGAGCTGAGATTGTTCTCAGTCTGCTCATCCCTGTGCATAGACATCTATATCTATGCACAGGGATGAGCAGAGAGGACATTGCGTTTTGGACTACGTCGGACGGAAGAGGTTTTTTTAATTAAAGATGGAGTCCCTAATGGCTTTTTTTTTTTATTTCTAATAAAAAAAATTCTCTGTGTTGTGTTTTTTTTTAAAACAATTTAATAGAAACTCATGGTGGTCATGTCTAATATTGGCGTGACCGCCATAAATTTCGGTCTTAGGGCCAGCTGATAATACAAAGCTGGCCCTAACCTCTTTATTACCCAGCGTGCCACCGCCACCGGGGCCGTTGGAAGAGCGGGGTTCAGCGCCAGAAGAAGGCGCTTCAATGAACGCGCCATCTTCTGGGGCGGCTGCGGGCTGCAATATGCAGCGGGGTGTGCCCAGAAAGTTTGGGCATCCCTGCGCTGCGGATTCCAGCCCCCAGCTGCTTAGCTGTACCTGGCTAGACATAGAAATTGCTCGGAGCCCCACGCATTTTTTTTTTATTATTTCATGAAATTCATGAAATAATTAAAAAAAAGGGCTCCCCTAAATTCTTGTGCCTGGCCAGGTCCAAATAGGCACCTGGGGGTTGGGTGCAGCCCGTCGCTGCCTGCTGGATTCGGCTGGTTCCAGAAATACGGCGAAGCCCATGTAATTTTTTTTCTGAAAAATCAATAAAACAATCCTAAAAAAGGGACTGCATCTTTATTAACCCCTCGCCCATGGTCCAGGGGTTAATAAAGATGCAGTCCCTTTTATTTACATTGTTTTATTTCTGTAACCAGCCGGATCCAGCAGGCAGCGATGGGCTGCCCCCAACCCCCAGGTGCCTATTTGTACCTGGCCGGACACAAGAATATAGGGGAGCCCTTTTTTTAAATTATTTCATGAATTTCATGAAATAATAAAAAAAAAATGCGTGGGGCTCCGCGCAATTTCTATGTCTACCCAGGTACAGCTAAGCAGCTGGGGGCTGGAATCCGCAGCGCAGGGATGCCCAAGCTTTCTGGGCACACCCCGCTGCAAATTGCAGCCCGCAGCCGCCCCAGAAGATGGCGCGTTCATTGAAGCGCCATCCTCTGGCGCTGAACCCCGCTCTTCCAGCGGCCCTGGTGGCGGTGGCACGCTGGGTAATAAAGGAGTTAATACCAGCTTTGTTATACAAGCTGGTATTAAGCCCGAGATTCTTAATGTCAGACCACGTTTGACCCGGCCACTAAGAATCTCCAATAAAGGGTTAAAAAAACACAACATAGAGAAAAATTTTTATTAGAATTTAAAAAAAAAAGCCATTAGGGACTCCATCTTTAATTAAAAAAATCCTCTTCCGTCCGACGTAGTCCAAAACGCGATGTCCTCTCTGCTACATCCCCTGTGCATAGACATAGATGTCTATGCACAGGGAATGAGCAGACTGAGAACAATCTCAGCTCTGCTACATCATCTCTGTGAGCAGGCGGGCTCTAGGACCCTGGAGCTGCGGCAGCCTGCACAAAGCAGACAGCTGGACTCAGCTCGCAAAGTAACAGCAGTTACTTTGCGAGTTTCCCTGCGATTACTTGCACAGTAATGAGACCAATGCAAGTCAATGGCAATCCTAGTTTTGTCAGAGTATCTGACAAAACTAGGATTGCCATTGATTTGCATTGGACTCGTTGCTGTGCGAGTAATCGCTGGGAAACTCGCAGAGTACCGAGTCCTGCGAGTCCCTTACTACTCGCCGAGTAACGAGTCCTAGCGAGTAGACTCGCCCATCCCTAATGTTAGTCAATACATTTATATTGTCATATTAATATATTATATATTAATATATGTTAGTCAAGGTCGACTAGGCACCGTTCATAAACTCATATTGCCAGTTTAGTCATTTCAGTTATTGAACCAGTATACTATATCCATCCTTTAGGAACAATAGCCACCAAATGCTCAGGCACCAAAGCAGATGTCACCTGAAAAATACTCCTACCGTCTTACTAAGGCCCTCCCCGGGGCGTCACTGAAGTTTTACAAAATGCATACCATCCACTAGTAGTATCTCGAGCAAAACCGTCTGTCCCACTTGTCTCCAAATATCCCATGCAGTAGAGATCATTAATAACTAGGGTGGAACATTCTAACAAAAAATGCAACTAAAGGGTTAACATCAAAGTTTCTTACCCAGTCCAATCAAGGGGCGATAATACTGAAACCTTGAAGGGCACACTATACTCTTTATGATATCACGGACTATCCAGCCTCATCCTATATTCCATGGATTAAGAACCATTAAGAAAGTCAACCAAGCATTGTGGACTATACTGTAGATAATACTGTCTGTTTCTTACCTCATCCACGATACAGGGCAATATACAGTGGGATCCTATGAAGCAACAGTTCCCTTTGTGGTGTCCTGGCTGATCTATTATCCCTCTCAAGTAATGACCCTTATATACCTCATTTAATAGGGTAATCGACGTCAACTGATTTTAATCCAGGAGGCTGGGGCCTGCGCTCTAACTTCCACCCAGCATCTCCCACCGCTCATGGTCAGTCACATGACTTTGCACGTCATCAAGCCGCGCCTTGTTGCCAGTCATGCGATTGACACGTCATGAGCCACGTTATCAGACCACGCCTTGTCAACGGTCATGTGACTGCTGCGTCACGGACTGCATCATCAATCACATGACCGCAAAACCCGGAAGTCGCTCATTAAAGTCACGATAGTGGGGTTTTTTGGTCCCTCTGCATCCCCGATCATATAGACCTTCAAAAGGGTGAATGGGGGGCAGAGGGAAAAAATATTTAGATGACATAGTACAAGAAAAAAATCACAAAATTCTCTAACAAAGGGACACATGCATCAATATGTAGCTGGCAACAGATTATTGACATTTATTATAAATAGACCAAAGTGATGGATCAGTATATAACTGGCAACAAATTCTTCCTATTTATCATAGACTAGATGGTGGCACGATTCTAACGCATCGGGTATTCTAGAATAAATAAATAAACAGGAGTGAACTGTGTCACACTATGACTGACAGCCTTGTAAACAGGAGTGAACTGAGTCACACTATGACTGACAGCCTTGTAAACAGGATGGACGTGGGGGGGGCAGGATGGAGTGAGCAGGGCGGGATGGATGCGGGGGGGGCAGGATGGAGGCAGGCGGGCAGGATGGAGGCGAGGGGGCAGGATGGAGCCAGGGGGCAGGATGGAGCCGGGGGGCAGGGTGGAGCCAGGGGGCAGGATGGAGCCAGGGGGGCAGGATGGAGGTGGGGGGGGCAAGGATCCCCCTCGCCCCCTCTGTTCTCACCCGTCTTCTCCAGCTGGCAGCTACAGAGTCACACTTGGGCTTGTTCTGCCCACTCCTTGGCTCAGCAGTCACCTTAATGGATGTGACTGGGGCCGGGTGTGTGGTGCAGACACGCCCTTTGGTTACCCAACCGCGCCTTTGGTCACCATGCTCTCCGTGTCTTCCTGCCTTCAACACATCCATGTGATGAGGTGGAAGTGACGACAGACGCCGTGATCCTGGAAGCGGTGAGGGATATAACGGGAAGTGGCATCTAGCCTATTATCTACTATAAAATTGCCTAATTTTAAATGTGCGCGGCTTTTTGCATACGCGGCACTCATTAGTTGCCACAGCTGGCGGCAACCAATGAGCGCTGGCGTGCGATTTCCGTGACAGACAGAGAACATTAGGTAAGTACCGTATATACTCGTGTATAAGCCGAGTTTTTCAGCCCAAAAATTGGGCTGAAAAGTCCCCCCCTCGGCTTATACACGGGTCATACGGTATGCTGTGGGGGGGGGGGGGGGCTGTGACCGGGGGCTGGAGGAGGCAGTAGGGGGCCGCGGTGACCGCAGGCGGTCACGTGGAGCCGCCTCATTAGTGCAATGAATATGCATGGCATCCCCCCGTCCATCAGCGGCGGGGGGATGCCGTGCATATTGCACTACACAGCCCCCCTCCTTAATATGGGTCCCCCAGTAGTAATAAACAGCCCCCCTCCTTATCGCGCCCCCCCCAGGCTGCGGCAGCTGTGAAAATAACAAACACTGTATACATCACCTTCCGGCGCAGCTCTCCGCTCCTCCGGTCCTCTGCCCTCCGCTCGCTGGCTTCTTCTTCCTTGATGTGCCGGTGTCATGTGACCGGGCGCAGGAGATGACGTCATTTCCTGCGCGCGGTCACAGAAGTCGGCACATCAAGGAAGAAGAAGCCGGCGAGCGGAGGGCAGAGGACCGGAGGAGCGGAGAGCTGCGCCGGAAGGTGATGTATACAGTGTTTGTTATTTTCACAGCTGCCGCAGCCTGGGGGGGACGTGATAAGGAGGGGGGGGCTGTTTATTACTACTGGGGCTGCTGGATACTACACTGGGGCTGTATACTACCACTGGGGCTGCAATACCACTGGGGCTGCTGTATATAGGGGCTGCAATACCACTGGGGCTGCAATACCACTGGGGCTGCTGTATATAGGGGCTGCTGTATACACCACTGGGGCTGCAATACCACTGGGGCTGCTGTATATAGGGGCTGCAATACCACTGGGGCTGCAATACCACTGGGGCTGCTGTATATAGGGGCTGCTGTATACACCACTGGGGCTGCAATACCACTGGGGCTGCTGTATACAGGGGCTGCAATACCACTGGGGCTGCAATACCACTGGGGCTGCTGTATATAGGGGCTGCTGTATACACCACTGGGGCTGCAATACCACTGGGGCTGCTGTATATAGGGGCTGCAATACCACTGGGGCTGCTGTATATAGGGGCTGCTGTATACACCACTGGGGCTGCAATACCACTGGGGCTGCTGTATACAGGGGCTGCAATACCACTGGGGCTGCAATACCACTGGGCTGCTGTATATAGGGGCTGCTGTATACACCACTGGGGCTGCAATACCACTGGGGCTGCTGTATACAGGGGCTGCAATACCACTGGGGCTGCTGTATATAGGGGCTGCTGTATACACCACTGGGGCTGCAATACCACTGGGGCTGCTGTATATAGGGGCTGCAATACCACTGGGGCTGCTGTATATAGGGGCTGCAATACCACTGGGGCTGCAATACCACTGGGGCTGCTGTATATAGGGGCTGCTGTATACACCACTGGGGCTGCAATACCACTGGGGCTGCTGTATATAGGGGCTGCAATACCACTGGGGCTGCTGTATATACCACTGGGGGCTGCTGTATATCATACTGCTGGGGCCTGTATACCACTGCTGGGGGCTGTATACCTGTGCTGGGGTCCACCCTCGGCTTATACGCGAGTCAATAGATTTTCCCAGGTTTTGGGGGCAAAAGTAGGGGGTCGGCTTATACACGGGTCGGCTTATACACGAGTATATACGGTATATAGCAGATGAGTCATTTATTAGAATTCTCTTCAACTATCCCATTCCCAGAAAAAGATAAAATATCTATTTATAAGGTCCTACTTAGATGAATTATGTTATGATGAGAGGGTCATGATAAGTAAGTTTTACGCTAAACACCCTCTAATAACATAGCCCATAACATAGAGCTATGTAGACTAGTATCCCTAGTTGTAAGGTTCCTAATGTTTGCCTCAAACAGTGGATGTCACTTCTAAATGAAGCAGGTGTATGTGAGTCTTTTCATTCAACCCTTTTGGGGCCATGGACTCCTTCCTAAAAATCCCTTGGGTCTCTTTCTGAAGGATCCTCTAATCCCAATCACCTTTACAGGCTCCCTCCTTAACTATCTCCAAGACACAAAGGGATATGGCACATTCATCACCATTGTGGGCATCCCACACAAGACATGATATCAGGGTATCTCTTTAATTACATATGGCGCCTAAATGCTCCCCGATACGTCTCCTCACCTCCCTTTTGGTTTTACCACTGTAATTGAGGGGGCACATACAGGTACCCATATATACTAGACTTAGTGTCTGACAATTTGCAAAATCCCTGATAAAGTACTCTCTCCTTGTCGCAACACTGACAAAGGATTTTGCGGGCTCTACCCATTTGCACGCCTTGCAGTTTCCACATCGGAAAATTCCGTATGGTTTCCTATCTGACAAAGTGCCTAGGTTTCTTACAAAAACTAAGGACTAATCGGTCTCGTAGGGACCTTGCTCTCCGAAAGGTGATTTTAGGATTTTCACGAATGTCATTTCTTATGCCCTTATCAGACTGCAGTATGTACCAGTACTTCTTCAAGATGCTGACGATCCTATTAGTCTAATCATCATATGTTCCTATAATCCTCATGTTGTTCTCTGGCTCTGTTTTCTTCATTGGTACCAAAAGTGTAGGTCTATCTCTCTTCAAGGCATTAGAGGAGGCCTGATTCAAAGTGTACTCAGGATACTCCCTATCTCTAAATCTATTTCTTAGGGTCAGGGCTTCTTTTCTGAAAGATCTATCATCAGAACAATTCTGACGTGCCCGTAGATATTGCCCCCTAGGTATACCCTTCAAAAGAGGAAGGGGGTGATGTATTTCAAAGGTAAATGTTAAGTTGAAGTTATTCACATTCAGTTCCTTAACAAATCTACCAAACTCACTTTTTGAACCAATCCAAATTAAAAAAGCATTGTCTACATAGCGATACCACATAGAAATGCAGCCATGCCACTATTTAGGTTCATCTGCAAAGAAAACTGTTTCTTCCCACCAGCCCAGAAGGAGGTTTGCATAGGTAGGCGCACAGGAGCTACCCATTGCAGTCCCCCTGAGCTGGTGGAAATACTTATGGTTAAATAGAGTAATTGAGATGTAGGACATAGGAAAGTAGACCCAGCACAAACTGATTATGTATCTCAAAGTGTATTGCATGGCAAGATAGGTAATGTTCCACTGCCTGTAAGTCTTTTTTGTGTACAACTGAGCTATAAAGAGCTTCCACGTCAATTGACGCCTACAGGGCCTGTTTCTCTATCACCACTCCGTCCAACTTAATTAACAAATCAGACGTGTCCCTTAGGTATGAGGGAAGTGACGTCACAAGATGTCTAAGTATTTTGTCTACATAGATGCCTACATTTTGACTCAGGGAACCAACACCAGACACTATTGGTCTCCCCTTAAGGGGACAAAGCCCTTGAGCACCTTTGGTAGTACATGGAATGTCGGTATGGTAGCTGCTTGAACGGTATGGTAGCTACCATGAATTTAAGATCGTTCTTAGATATTAGGTTTTTACTCAAACCCTCATCTATAATCTCAATGAGTACATTACGGAAATCATCTATGGGATCTCCTGGGAGTAACCCGTAGGTTTTAGGATCATTGAGGATTAACATACAGAGAGGCTCAACAGACAATCACAGACGCTGTCACAGGGCATGGGCATTTGTTATTGGATATTGGAGTAATCTGCAATCAGCCCTGGTACATGCTAGAATGTATGGGCTGGTTTCAGGTTTCTCCAACAGCCAATCACAGATGCCCATTCTCTGTGACAGCGTCTGTGATTGGCTGTTGTGCCTATCACCCATTGACCAACATCAAGGTACTGTAAAAATAAATAGTAAAAAAAAATGACAGTGCTTCCCTGTATTTTTGGCTGGCAATCAAAATACAGGGAAGCACATTATTTTTTTTAATTACTTTAAATAAATAATTAAAAAAAAATGTGTGGACTTCACCTTATTTTTGATGACCAGCCAAGGAGCCTGGATTCTCATCTTTACTTGTCGGATGGTTTTATTTTGGGTTAATAAATATGGGATCCAGGAATGTTTTATGTCTTTTATTGTAATAAAAATATTTTTTCTCTGTATTGTTTTTTTAATGTTTACTAGAAATTAATATTGGATGGATCTAATATTGACCTGGCACTATAAATTTTGAGCTTAGTGCCAGCTGCCAATACAAAGCTGGCATTAACCCATTTATTAACCAATGTGCCACTACCCCCTCCCCCCACCAGGGCTGCAGGAAGAGCTGGGTAAAGCGCCTGAAAATGTCACTACAAAGCTTCAGGCTGCGATTGTTAGCATGGCCCAGAATGCTTGGACCTTACCACGCTGAGAATCCCTGCCCCCCAGATGCCTGGATTTTACTTTAGCTGGTGATCAAAAATAGGGCAAAACCCATACATTTTTTTTTTATTATTTATTCAAATAATTTTAAAAAAATGTGTGTCCCTGTATTTTGATTGCCAGCCAAAGTAAAGACAGGCAGCTGGGGGTGGCAGCCCATAGCTGTCCGTTTTATCTGTGCTGAGAATCAAAAATACAGCAAAGCGGACTTCCGGTTCCGGCGCCTTCATGTGTGGCCGCATCTAGCAGCGATCCGGCTCCATCCAGCCTCCCCTTGAGCCCCCGGACCATCGGCATAGCAGGACACACACCCCAAACACCGGACCATCGCCCAAGCACGATGATGGACCGGTATGTCACCCGGAAGGGGGAGAGTGGCCAGCTTTCCCCCGCACACGCGGCTGGCAGCCATGGCGCCCGCGATGCTGATGCAGAGGGAGAGCCGGATGACACCTCCGTGCTGGGAGGTAATGTACCACCTAGGGACATAAATGCAGGGGTGACTGCAGCCACTGATGTGGGGATGTCGGGAGTCCCCTTATCGCTGCAACCTGATACCCCCATCCAGGAACAGCAGACACAGGCTCAGGGACACAGAGTGCATGAACATGCAGGAGATGAGATAAGGAGAGAGGATCCGGGTGTGAAGTCAGGAGACAGACAGGGTTCACAACATATGGACTATAAAGCACTGGCTAAAGAATTGGCCATACACATGGCTGAAGACTTTAGAATGGCTATAGCTGACATGGTGGCTGCCACTACAAAAGAACTCAGTATAACAGTAGGGACTCATGACCAGAAACTTAAAGAAGCAAGAAGCACGGGTTGGAGCTGCTGATGATAGAATACAGTAACTAGAAGACCAAGTGCTAGCATTACAAAAACACTCTGATTATGCCTTTACAAAACTAGAAGATATTGAGAACAGGGCGAGGAGAAGTAATCTTAAGATTGTAGGTCTACCAGAGTCTATTCCGACAAACAAGCTAGAGGAAATTTTTGAAGTAGACCTCCCCAAAGCTTTGGGGCTAATGCACAGATGTAAGACGGAGCATACCCATAGAATTGGACCTCCGAGAGACCCTCTGGAAGCTACTTCCACGACCAGCGCTAGCCCCTCTCACCCTGGAACTTCTACTAAACCGAGACACGCAATTGCTGAATTCCTAAACCACAGGGATAAAGAGGAGATCCTTCGGGCTTATAAGGCCAGGAAACACCCTTTAATGATACATGGCCATAGAGCTTTGATCTTCGCTGACTATTCAATAGAAGTTTCCCGCCGAAGGAGAGCTTTTAGTGAAGCGTGTTCACTACTTCATAAGAGAAATGTTCGTTTCCAATTAAACTTTCCGGCTACTTTACGGTTTAGATCCAGAGAGGGCGCACTGCTAACTTTTACGGATCCAGGGAAAGCATTATCTGCGATTTTGGATAATTCTCGCTCCCCAAGAGCTGTAACACCTCCGACCATAAACACTGATTCACAGCACGCATCGTCAAATCCAAACCCGGGAGTTGAAGAAGACTGTGATTCTGTGAGGTCATACAGGCTGCATTCAGACACCATGAACAATGGAGGCGTTTCTGGTGGCGGGACACCCAGGCAACAGAGACAGACAGGCTCGCGCTGGCACAAGAAGAAATGAGACAGCTGTGATGTTTTTTTCTGAACTTTGGGAAAAGAAAAGAGGGCTTTTGATACAGTTGCGCTAATGATTTGGAAGCTGTGAACCCCCCCCCTCCTTTCTTCTTACCGTTATTATTATTTTCCCTCCCCCTCCCCTCTTTCCTTCCCCCCCCCCTTTTTTTTTTTTCTCTCATAAATTAAATATTTATGGTTTCAGAGACCAATGTATTATAATATATTATAAATATAGCAGTATACACCATCAAAGGCACACAATAATATTCATGACTGTGGGGACCCATATATCAACTGAAAACACATTCCTCATTAATCAGCGTGGACAAGAACCAGCATTCCCGACAATTGTTATCTATCTGAAATTCAGCAGTCTATGTTACAGAGGATTAAAGGCAGATCTAATGGTGGGTTTACACGTCCCGATATCGGCGTCCAACTCCGACCAAAAGTCACGTGGTTCGGGTGTTGGAGCCGATATCGTTCGTGCGTTGTACAGTGTGAACGTACAACGCGATGAAGAAACGATGGCAAACCGATATCGGGGGTCGAATGAGCGTGCTATTGAACCGCCCGATATCGGATGCCGGTTGGAGCCGGATCGTCCTGTGTGACAGCCCAACTCCGATGTGTACTACCACGTCACCCATTCACTCCCATGTTAAATGGTCGTTCCTGGGTTGGGGGGCATACACATTGTTGGGATGTTGTATCCCGATATCGCGCTGTCTAAACCGGCGATGCGTTGCAGGGAAAAGCGCGCTCAAAAAGCGCGCTCCCGCGTCGTTGGTTTCGATATCGGGCCGATATCGGGACGTGTAAACCCACCATAAATGCAGCAGGTTATACCATCCATCTAACAGAATTAGTATTCATGATTATAGCAACCCATGTGTCGATTGAGAAGACACATTCCTTCATTATCAGGGTCGACAATGTTGCCGACAATTCTTTTTTCACTCTATAAATGTCCGTTCCATGGGGTAGAGGACTAAAGGTGGGGTCACACACGGCGATCTCGCCCGCGACATCGCCGCAAAGTGACGTCACAGCGATGTTGCGGGCGATATTGCAAGTGCGTCGCGCTGTGTGACAGCGCGACGCAACTGCAAATTATCGCTGGTCGCAGGTTGACAGGTTTATGAACATGTTCATAAACCTGTCAACCTGCGACCAGCGATTAGGCTGGATCGCGCCGTCTGACACTGTTGGTGGCGCGATCCAGCCTATATCGCAGCGTTACTGAGCCATCGCTCGCTGGGCTGAGCCCACCCCAGCGAGCGATGGCTCCGCCCACATCGCCGCCGCGTCACCGGCAACGTCGTGCCGTGTGACAGCTGGCCTGCGATGTCGGAAGCGAGCGGGCACCCGCGCATCGCTTCCAACATCGCAGGCCAGATCGCCGCGTGTGACCCCACCTTAAGGCATACAGCTTCGTCTCCAGACACAACCTTATCATCGGATCAAAGACATCATACCTCTCTTCTTCAATTATATACTAATTAGACCCCTCCTCTGTCTTACAGCTCTAATTTTCCATATATTAGCAAGCATCTATCTCTAACTATGGAATCAATATCGCACAGTGCACACAAGCAATCACTCTAAGAGAATGATTGTATATCCACAATATAATGAAAAGGGAAAGAAAAAACAAACTATTATTTGTCCTTTTGTCTAGGCATGGAATTAACCAGCCACAAGAATCTCCTGTGCACACAGCACTATCTCGCAGCAGCTGTCGGCACATACAGCTTCACCAAGGCACTAAAAGGATTAATTCAGCATTAGTGTCTATTCATCAACCCGTCAATGGTCACTGCACACTAAAGGGCCTGTCACACGTGTCAATGTCGCCCGCAATATCGCTCATGCGTCACTAATTATTAATCACCTGAGCAATGTGGAATTATCGCAGGTAAGATGTCACACGCGTCAATATGACCCAGCGATGCAGTGATGTCGCCATCTTGCGAGCGATTTTATTTAGTCACTTGTACGTTGTCAAAATAGAAAATTCGTCGCTGAGTTTAGTGTCACACGCAGCGATGCACAAGGTCTACTGAGCGATGAGCGACAGGTTTTACATCTGGCAGTGAAACCTGCGATCAGCGACATATCGCTGGTTGCATCGCTTGGTCACACTCTTCAATGTCGCTCCTGCGACACTTTTACGTCGCTTGAGCGACTGAAAATCCGTGACGTATGAGCGACATTGCATGTATAGAAAGGAAAGAAGTCCGGCTTTCAGGATCGCGCTGTTCCAGTTCACAAGGAGTTAATCCAAGGACCAAACAGTGATCATAACTTTCTTTTTATTCTAGAAAACTCTACACGTTTCGTGTACACGCTGTACACTTCCTCACGAGCAAAGTTACACTGTCATCACATTCCATTCTCCTTATATACTAGCTCCCCCCAGGAAATGAGGTAGATGCTACATCATTGCACATAAAAAATTTTACACATAGCTATCAATATAATATAAAATCACAAAGTTCATATGTAAAACACACTCCTAAAAAAACACATATATATATAAAACAACACACTAGAAACAATTTAAAACATTATAATTAATTTGTGATTATACTCAAAAAAATTTTAAAATTTCTGCGTACATCAATTCGCAGGACAACCTTCACAAATCTCTTTCATAATAGCACTTATATTTTCCTTTCAGTATTAACCCTTCCTTCAACATATACTTTTACTTATCTTATATGTCAGATAGTATATTAGAATATGATCATCTAATTAATGTATGTACTCCTATGTGGATTTGATCCTACACAGCAGACTCATGCTCTGCACTTCAGGAAATTTTCCTGTTCTCTCAGCCAAAGGCTCCACATCTCCAGAGTGAAAATCTTTAAATTATTTAAAGATATCAGATATTTCATTTAAACCATATGGTTGTAGAGCCTGCAAACTATGAATCCAATAAATTTCCTTTCTCATCAGAATGACACTCCTGGGGCTGCTGTATACTACCACTGGGGCTGCTGTATATACCTCTGGGGCTGCTGTATACTACCACTGGGGCTGCTGCTGTATATACCACTGGGGCTGCTGCTGTATACTACCACTGGGGCTGCTGTACATACCTCTGGGGCTGCTGCTGTATATACCACTGGGGCTGCTGCTGTATACTACCACTGGGGAGGCTGCTGTATATACCACTGGGGCTGCTGTATATACCTCTGGGGCTGCTGTATACTACCACTGGGGCTGCTGCTGTATATACCACTGGGGCTGCTGCTGTATATACCACTGGGGCTGCTGCTGTATACTACCACTGGGGCTGCTGCTGTATATACCACTGGGGCTGCTGCTGTATACTACCACTGGGGCTGCTGCTGTATATACCACTGGGGCTGCTGCTGTATACTACCACTGGGGCTGCTGCTGTATAGTACCACTGGGGCTGCTGTATATACCTCTGGGGCTGCTGTATACTACCACTGGGGCTGCTGCTGTATACTACCACTGGGGCTGCTGCTGTATACTACCACTGGGGCTGCTGCTGTATATACCACTGGGGCTGCTGCTGTATACTACTACTGGGGCTGCTGTATACTACCACTGGGGCTGCTGCTGTATATACCACTGGGGCTGCTGCTGTATACTACCACTGGGGCTGCTGTATATACCTCTGGGGCTGCTGTATACTACCACTGGGGCTGCTGTATATACCACTGGGGCTGCTGCTGTATACTACCACTGGGGAGGCTGCTGTATACCACACTGCTGGGAGCTGTATACTTGTGCTGGGGTCCACCCTCGGCTTATACACGAGTCAATAGGTTTTCCCAGGTTTTGGGGGCAAAAGTAGGCGGGTCGGCTTATACACGGGTCGGCTTATACACGAGTATATACGGTAAATGAAAACTGGCATATTTTACTGAATGACCCAATACTAGGGCAGGTTATACCCAATAAATCAGGAATTACTTTTCGCAGAGCCCCGAACATCAAGGGGATAATAGCACTTAGTAGGATTAAAACTGTATCTAAGAAAAATCCTGAGAAAATACATAATATGAAATTTAGGGTGCAAAAATGCAAGAAACGGAAATGTATGTGTTGTCACGCCATTTAAATAGGTGACAAATTTAATCTTATACTACTGGAGAAATATTCCCCATAAAACATGATATGGATTGCACTACTGATCACGTAATTTACCTAATGGAATGTCCTTGTCAACTACAATATGTGGGAAGAACCACACAATCACTACACAATAGATTGAACAAACATAGATCTAATATAAAACATGGGATCTTAAATCATGGAGTTTCTAATCATTTCACCAAGGTTCACAATAAGGATTA
Source organism: Allobates femoralis (assembly GCA_033576535.1). NCBI lineage: Eukaryota > Metazoa > Chordata > Amphibia > Anura > Aromobatidae > Allobates > Allobates femoralis. The sequence goes on along the minus strand of JARQOC010000005.1, from coordinate 340,233,434 downwards.
TAATGGGTTAAAAATTATACCCATAGATCATATCCCGTTAGGTCAATACAATAGAATAGAAAACCTGAACAAAAAAGAACAGTATTGGATCTATAGACTCAATACCCTGAAACCGAAGGGGTTAAATCTGGTGACGGAAATAGTTTAATCCATCTATTCTGTAAGTTACAGAATATTCTTATCTATAAACTCACACTGGACAAGTGACACGTTAACATCTGGAAGTTTTATGACTTGAACTAAGCTATGTGAGCCCTCTTCAAACATTTATGGCCACTTTACACACACCAACTTATCTGTCCAACTTCTGACCAACTTACTGGTTGCAGTGAAATCATGGACACATTGCTCCATTGTACACAGCCACAAAATGGAGCAATAAGGATTATAATGGGTTAAAAATTATACCCATAGATCATATCCCGTTAGGTCGATACAATAGAATAGAAAACCTGAACAAAAAAGAACAGTATTGGATCTATAGACTCAATACCCTGAAACCGAAGGGGTTAAATCTGGTGACGGAAATAGTTTAATCCATCTATTCTGTAAGTTACAGAATATTCTTATCTATACACTCACACTGGACAAGTGACACGTTAACATCTGGAAGTTTTATGACTTGAACTAAGCTATGTGAGCCCTCTTCAAACATTTATGGCCACTTTACACACACCAACTTATCTGTCCAACTTCTGACCAACTTACTGGTTGCAGTGAAATCATGGACACATTGCTCCATTGTATACAGCCACAAAATGGAGCAATGTGTCCATGATTTCACTGCAACCAGTAAGTTGTTCAGAAGTTGGACAGATAAGTTGGTGTGTGTAAAGTGTCCCTAAAGCGGATGTCACACACGTCGATATCGCTGTCAATGTCGCTCATACGTCACGGATTTTCAGTCGCTCGAGCGACTTAAAAGTGACGCAGGAGCGACATTGAAGCGTGTGACCAAGCGATGCAACCAGCGATATGTCGCTGATCGCCGATCGCAGGTTTCACTGCCAGACGTAAAACCTGTCGCTCATCGCTCAGTACACCTTGTGCATCGCTGCGTGTGACACTATACTCAGTGACGTATTTTCTATTTTGACAACGTACAAGCGACTAAATAAAATCGCTCGCAAGATGGCGACATCACCGCATCGCTGGGTCATAGTGACGCGTGTGACATCTTACCTGCAATAATTCCACATCGCTCAGGCGATTAATAATTTGTGACGCATGAGCGATATCGCGGGTGACATTGACACGTGTGACAGGCCCTTTAGTGTGCAGTGACCATTGACGGGTTGATGAATAGACACTAATGCTGAATTAATCCTTTTAGTGCCTTGGTGAATCTGCATGTGCCGACAGCTGCTGCGAGATAGTGCTGTGTGCACAGGAGATTCTTAGGCCGGCTTCAGACTGCGTGTCTGATCCGATCCGTAGCTGTCCGCTTGAGGCAGACAGCCGCGGACCGGATCAGCACACAGGACTGGGGGCTATTATGCCCTCCGATCCTGTGTGCAGCCGCACGCAGCTGAATCAGCTGACAGGTCAGGACCGCGGCGCCCGCGGTCCTCACCTATCAGCAGCAGGAACTGCGTGCGGCTGCACACAGGATCGGAGGGCATAATAGCCCCCAGTCCTGTGTGCAGATCCGGTCCGCGGCTGTCTGCCTCAAGCGGACAGCTACGGATCGGATCAGACACGCAGTCTGAAGCCGGCCTTAGAAGAAAAACGTTTGGTACCGTGTTAGCCAGTTGAGAAAATGTTGATTGCTCTCAGTGTGAGAAACAAGATACAAATCTTGTAGTTGTGATACCTTTTAATGGTAAATGGTTTCCATTAAAAGGTATCACAACTACAAGATTTGTATCTTGTTTCTCACACTGAGAGCAATCAACAGGAGATTCTTGTGGCTGGTTAATTCCATGCATAGACAAAAGGACAAATAATAGTTTGGTTTTTCTTTCCCTTTTCATTATATTGTAAATATACAATCATTCTCTTAGGGTACCTTTACACTAGAGATGGGCGAGTCCTAAAAGACTCGGAATCGCAAGACCCCAACGAGTCCGAGTCAAGGACTCGGGACTCGTTGCGAGTCCAGCGAGTCCAATGTTAATGAATAGGGAACCGAGTAATAGCGAATAATGACATTTACAACTCGCTGATGTGTCTCTGAAAGTGTGCGAGTCCAAACACACCGCACACTACACTCCCTAAAAAAATTGGTTTTAAGTGCGCACAGCCACCGAGATGTGGTTTGGTGTTGCTGTATGCGTCACTTGCTGGCGGGGTAAGTGTGCGCGCTCACACTTGGCAGTGAAGCCGCACACTACACTCCCTAAGGGCCCTTTCACATCAGCGTTTTTTTGAAATCGTGGCAGATGCGGTGAAAAAACCGCATCTGCCGCAATTACCGCATACCGGCTGCACTTGCGGCGCGGTTGCGGTTTTTGCCATGCAAAGTATAGGCGGACTTGCGGCAGGTGCGGCAAGTGCGGTTTTGCACTTGCGGCAGGTGCGGCCGCGAAAAAAACCGCGGCTGACCGCGGTTTTTTTCGCGTCCGCACCTGCCGCAAGTGCAAAACCGCACTTGCCGCACCTGCCGCAAGTCCGCCTATACTTTGCATGGCAAAAACCGCAACAGCGCCGCTAGTGCAGCCGGTATGCGGTAATCGCGGCAGATGCGGTTTTTTCACCGCATCTGCCGCGATTTCAAAAAAACGCTGATGTGAAAGGGCCCTAAGGTGGTGTACGTGCTATTTAAAGGTAGGAGAGCAGCAACGCACTGGTCTGCCACAGAAAAAATAACGCTCTATGGCTTATTAGGAACAAAAATCGATCTGGTGCAAAAACAAAAAGGAAACAGCACCTCAGCTAAGCCTCTGACTGCAGCTGTTAGCAAAGCTGAGTGAGTAAGCTAAGCTATGAGGTCCGTCCTGTGTGCACTGTAAGGCTTCTCCTTCCTTCCCTCCCTGCCTGCCTGCCTGCCTACACAGCACTACTCTGTCCTCCTCCTAGCTCTCAGAAGAGCTTTTTGGGTTAATATAAGGAATCTTCCCTACACTGACAATCCCTGATCTGCTCCAGCATATATCTCTCTCTCCCTATACTAGGTCAGATCGTCTCAGGAATGTGGCCAAAATGGCGGGGACAAGCCTTATATACTGCCTTGCCTGTCATACATGACATTGGCTGCTGTCCATCGTGATGCCTATCATAGTCCTGACACAACCAACTTTGCTATGCCATTACTGACTATGATTGGCTATCTTCACAAGTTTTCTGACCTAACACGCACGCTGTGCTGACTCGGAACATAATCATATTCTGTATTCGAGAGTCCGACTCCCGAATACAGTATACAGGACTCGGAATCGTAGACTCGTAGGACTCTGAATCGTAGACTCGCTCAGACTCGCTGCTGACAGCGGGTATCTGTGAAGAGTCAAGCTTATTGCCATTGAATTCCATTGGACTCGTCACTGTGCGAGTCCAAGCTGGGAGATTCGCCGAGTAACGAGTCCTGCGAGTACCTTCAGAATCGCCGAGTCCCGAGTCCTAGCGAGTAGACTCGCCCATCCCTACTTTACACGCGGCTACATTTCTAGGGTGGCTACAGGTAACTTACTGGTTGCAGTGAAATCATGGAGACAAGGTTCTATCTTGTTGCTGTGTACAAATGGAATAATGTCTCCATGATTTCACTGCAACCAGTAAGTTACCTGTGGATAAGCTAGGAATGTAGCCGCGTGTAAAGGTACCCTTAGAGTGATTGCTTGTGTGCACTGTGCGATATTGATTCCATAGTTAGAGATAGATGCTTGCTAATATATGGAAAATTAGAGCTGTAAGACAGAGGAGGGGTCTAATTAGTATATAATTGAAGAAGAGAGGTATGATGTCTTTGATCTGATGATAAGGTTGTGTCTGGAGGCGAAGCTGTATGCCTTAGGCTGGCTTCACATTGCGGCGGCGTCCGGTCCGGGGCTGTCAGGAGTGACAGCCTGGACCGGAGTTTTGCTGCATAGAATACTATCGGGCTGCACAGAGCTGGATCGCGCCGGGTGGCAATTATCTGCCATCCGGCTGCTATCTCGCCGGATGTATCCTGGAGTAGTGGGGTTTTTCTTCCGATTCCAAAAACGTTGCATGCAACGTTTTTGGATTCGGCAGACAATTCCCCACTACTCCAGGATACATCCGGCGAGATAGCAGCCGGATGGCAGATAATTGCCACCCGGCGCGATCCAGCTCCGTCCAGCCCGATAGTATTCTATGCAGCAAAACTCCGGTCCAGGCTGTCACTCCTGACAGCCCCGGACCGGACGCCGCCGCAATGTGAAGCCAGCCTTAGTCTGCCTTCAGACTTGCAGATGCATCTGCAGCGTTTTGCAGATGCATCTGCAAGCATCTGCATGCAGACCGCGGCCCCTATGTTTATAATGGAGCGCACGGCGGTCTGCAGATGCTTGCAGACCGCCGTGCGCTCTCATTGCCCGCCATTAGTGATCTGTGCACACGCGGATGCCTGCGCACAAATCACACACTCCCGCCCGCACCAGGGACGCAACATCTCGCGTCCATGGTGCGGGCGGGAGTGTATGATTTGTGCGCAGGCATCCGCGTGTGCACAGATCACTAATGGCGGGCAATGAGAGTGCACGGCGGTCTGCAAGCATCTGCAGACCGCCGTGCGCTCCATTATAAACATAGGGGCCGCGGTCTGCATGCAGATGCTTGCAGATGCATCTGCAAAACGCTGCAGATGCATCTGCAAGTCTGAAGCCAGCCTTAGTCCTCTACCTCATGGAACGGACATTTATAGAGTGAAAAAAGAATTGTCGGGAACATTGTCCACCCTGATAATGAAGGAATGTGTCTTCTCAATCGACACATGGGTTGCTATAATCATGAATACTAATTCTGTTAGATGGATGGTATAACCTGCTGCATTTAGATCTGCCTTTAATCCTCTGTAAGGCGGCCGTCACACGCACAGATATCGCGCAAGATATCGCTTGAAAGCGGCAGATTTAACATCGCGTAAGCGATGTCTGTGCGTGTGACGGCAAGATACGACGAGCGAGATCTGATCAAATCGCAAAATCGAGATCTGAGGTCCGGACCTCACATCTTGCGATTTACAATTTAGCGATCTGCTTCATCGTGGTGTATGACACCACGATGAACGATCTCCCAGCGGCAGAGCCTATGCTGGGAGATGGTATCTATGGTAAACGTCGGGTTACTAAGCGCCGCGCGGTGCCTAGTAACCCGATGTGTACCATAGTTACCAGCGAGATCGCGGATCCACATCGCTGGTGAGTCTGTCTGTGTGACATCTCACCAGCGATGTGAGCGATATTGTAAGCGATTGCGCGTGCACGTGATCGCTTACAATATCGCTATAGATATCTGTGCGTGTGACGGCCGCCTTACATAGACTGCTGAATTTCAGAGAGAGAACAATTGTCGGGAATGCTGGTTCTTGTCCACGCTGATTAATGAGGAATGTGTTTTCAGTTGATATATGGGTACCCACAATCATGAATATTATTGTGTGCCTTTGATGGTGTGTACTGCTATATTTATAATATATTATAATACATTGGTCTCTGAAACCATAAATATTTAATTTATGTTATAATTTAGTACATTTTTGGTAATATGCACTGTAATATATATATGAATGGCTAATACACTCATTTAAAAAAAAAATGATAACAAAACTGTAATCATAGGGGCATATGTGCATGAATTATGGACACATAATTGTTCCATAATGTTCTAATAATTTTTTTTGTATAATCAATTAATGTTTTTAACATATAAGAAAAAGAATTTTACACATACTTAAATAATAATCATATTTATTGATTTATTTATTTGTGTCACTAACACTTTGATCAATAAGAGAAACATGCAAGATGAGTTTGGGATAAATGTTCTGGTTTTAGTTGATAGACGGCACATCAGTCACTGAAAAAATAAATAATCTAATAAATTATTAATTAAATTAATTATTAATTAAATAATTGATTACATGTATGGTTATATATATATTTATATTCTAATACCGTATATACTCGTGTATAAGCCGACCCGTGTATAAGCCGACCCCCTACTTTTGCTCCAAAAATCTGGAAAAACCTATTGACTCGTGTATAAGCCGAGGGTGGACCTCAGCACAGGTATACAGCCCCCAGCAGTGTGGTATACAGGCCCCCCCAGTGGTATACAGGCCTCCCCAGTGGTAGTATATAGCAGCCCCAGTGGTAGTATATAGCATCCCCAGCAGCCCCAGTGGTAGTATACAGCAGCCCCAGTGGTAGTATATAGGAGCCCCAGCAGCCCCAGTGGTAGTATACAGCAGCCCCAGTGGTAGTATATAGGAGCCCCAGCAGCCCCAGTGGTAGTATACAGGAGCCCCAGTAGTATACAGGCAGCCCCAGTAGTATATACAGCCTTAGTGGTAATATACAGGCAGCCCCAGTAGTATATACAGCCCCAGTGGTAGTATACAGGCAGCCCCAGTAGTATATACAGCCCCAGTGGTAGTATACAGGCAGCCCCAGTAGTATATACAGCCCCAGTGGTGTATACAGCCCCAGTGGTAGTATATTGCAGCCCCAGTGGTTTATACAGCCCCAGTGGTAGTATATTGCAGCCCCAGTGGTGTATACAGCCCCAGTGGTAGTATATTGCAGCCCCAGTGGTGTATACAGCCCCAGTGGTGGTATATTGCAGCCCCAGTGGTGTATACAGCCCCAGTGGTAGTATATTGCAGCCCCAGCGGTAGTATACAGCAGCCCCCGTAATCCAGGGCCCCCCCAGCCTGATTCCGGTCACCTGTAAAGGAAATATACTTATCACTGTCCCGCTGCCGTCCGCGCCCGCATCTGCCGACATCCGCGATCCTCCATCTTCATGCGTCTTCTTCCTGTTTCCTGTGTTCGGCGCCGGCAATGACGTCATTGCTGCGACGAACACAGGAAACAGGAAGAAGACGCATGAAGATGGAGGATCGGGATGTCGGCAGATGCGGGCGCGGACGGCAGCGGGACAGTGATAAGTATATTTTCCTTTACAGGTGACCGGAGTCAGGCTGGGGGGGCCCTGGATTACGGGGGCTGCTGGGGCTGCTCGGGGCTGCCGGTCCTGCCGTATGACTCGCGTATAAGCCGAGGGGGGTACTTTTCAGCCCAATTTTTGGGCTGAAAAACTCGGCTTATGCGCGAGTATATACGGTAATTTGTTTTTCACTATTTCAACACACATAAACATTGTATAGTGTAAGCCTAAAAATACATTCTTTGTAATAAGACAATCACGGGTAGTGCAATCACAAGGTAATATTAGTATAGCATAGTGGTTTATTCACAAGGTGGATGAACATTGAGATACCAACAGCAATAGGTTCTATTCCCCAAAACATTTTTATTGAATATGCTCATTTTATTTTATTTTTATTCTATTATGTATTAAATATAATATTATTGTAATGGTATAATTTTTTTATTGTTTTTATATGTAATTTTTTATATGTAAATGTTTATATATGTAATTTAATCCAAGTCCAAGGTTGTTTTCAATCTACTGAACGAGCCTCTAACAAAATGTAAAAAAAAATGTCTCCTCTGACGACAGTGTACACTCCTACTGACGTAATGATCATGTGATGAAGGTGTATACATTGTTTAAGTATATATAAAAGCGATGTGACATGTCTGTAACCTCATACACTCCCTGATGAAGGAGCATAGCAGGCTCCGAAACGCGTTGGATGGATCCAATAAATGTATAGAGTGAACTTTTGATTCGAGTCTTTTGTGGCAGCGCGGACCGACAACACATTGCCCCTGGAAAAAAAAAACAAGTCGCTTACTGGGCACTGGGTGACTATGGTGGCAGAAGTCAGATTCTTTTTCTTATGAGTCATAAGATCAGAATCATCAGGCAGTGACATGACACAGAATTTCATAAGCTAACATTCTACATTCTATTGTGAAATCACAATGGAGGGGTGTGGCTATGTGGAGTGGGGCATGGTTATCTGGAGTGGGTGGGGCTTGTCACACACATGGGCGTGGTTATGTGGAGTGGGGTGAGGCTTTATGGAGCAAGTGTGGCTGATGAGTGGGTGTGGTCACGTGAAGTGGGCATGGTCTTGTGGAGTGAGTGTGGACATATGGAGCTGGTGTGGCCATGTGGTGTGGGTGTGGCCATGTAGCAGGCCCGGCGTCAGCACCCGGCGCTCCCGGGCAAGTGCCGGGGCCCGACTGCTTGGAGGGGGCCCACCGGGTCCCTGAGGGCTAGGGTCACACTTGCATTGTGACCCTAGCCTGACGCAAGTATTGTCTGCTGCAGCGCAGAGCGTTTAATGCTATGCGCTGCCAGCAACGGAGCCCATAGAAACCCGATGTTTACATTGACAACCAATGGTTGCCAAGGTAAACATCGGGTTTCTTTGGGCTCCAGCGCATAGCATTAAAAGCTATGTGCTGCAGCCGAAAATACTTGCATCAGGCTAGGATCACAATGCAAGTGTGACCCTAGCCTCAGGGGCCCCTGAGCACACTGCCCCCACAGCCAGGGCCATATCCAGGGGGCAGCTGGGGGGTCATTTGCAGGGAGGGAGCACTGAGCCTCCTGCAGCTGTGGAGATCTCCCTCTGTGGGAGCCGACAGAGCCACACACTGTGCTGACAGGACCTGTGATGATGTCAATGGAGGGTGGAGTCAGGGGTCACATGACCAGCTCCTCAGTGTATGCAGGACTTTGAGCATCATGATGGCCAGCATAGCAATTAGGTGAAGTTTATGTGTGAGGTCAGGAGGGATTTACAGTGTGAATGTAGTAGAGGTGAGTATGTACTAGGGGTATGGCAATTTGGTGAAGTTTATGTGTGGGGTCAGGAGGGATCCACAGTGTGAATGTAGCAGAGGCGAGTGTGTACTAGGTGTATGGAACGGAGCCGAGTGGGTACTAGGTGTACGGAGCGGAGTCGAGTGTGTACTAGGTGTATGAAACGGAGCCGAGTGGGTACTAGGTGTACGGAGCGGAGCCGTGTGTGTACGAGGTGTACGGAGCGGAGCCCAGTGTGTATGAGGTGTACGGAGGAAATCCGTGTGTGTACGAGGTGTATGGAGCGGAGCCCAGTGTGTACGAGGTGTATGGAGCGGAGCCCAGTGTGTACGAGGTGTATGGAGCGGAGCCCAGTGTGTACGAGGTGTATGGAGCGGAGCCCAGTGTGTACGAGGTGTATGGAGCTGAGCCCAGTGTGTACGAGGTGTATGGAGCGGAGCCCAGTGTGTACGAGGTGTACGGAGCGGAGCCCAGTGTGTACGAGGTGTACGGAGGAAATCCGTGTGTGTACGAGGTGTATGGAGCGGAGCCCAGTGTGTATGAGGTGTATGGAGCGGAGCCCAGTGTGTACGAGGTGTATGGAGCGGAGCCCAGTGTGTACGAGGTGTATGGAGTGGAGCCCAGTGTGTACGAGGTGTATGGAGCGGAGCCGCGTGGGTACGAGGGGTACGGAGCGGAGCCGCGTGGGTACGAGGTGTACGGAGCGGAGCCGCGTGGGTACGAGGTGTACGGAGCGGAGCCGCGTGGGTACGAGGTGTACGGAGAAGAGCCGCATGGGTACGAGGTGTACGGAGCAGAGCCGCGTGCGTACGAGGTATGTGTACCTGTGGTAGCCCCCCACGGATTCCGCTCCTATAGTCTCAGCCGCCTTTGCCAGCAGCATTCTTCTCCAGAGTCTCTTCTGCCGCTGTCTGCATTCTGCAGCTCAGCATGGAGGGGCACGATGTTGCCATGACTGTGCTGATATGTGCAGAGTGACCGGAGGAGACCGGAGCAGCGAGAAGAAAGGTGAGGAGAAAGAGAGATCCGGACGGCTAGACATTCCGCTTGGCTGCGGTGCCACCCATATGGCAGTGCGGCTCCATTGAGCTGCTTGCATTATTTGTGTGCTTGAGGATGCTTGCTTATATACCAAGCATCCTCAGACGCACAAAAATGCAACATTTTGCATTTGAAGGGTATTTTTAAAAAGCGCAAGGGAATGCAAACGCATTTTAGCCCGCTCCTAACAACGTGTAATATATTCACAGTTAGAAACAGCTCTTGCTGGTTTCGGCAGTCACTGTTCCTGTAAGGCTGCCTTCAGGGCCGGCTCCAGGTTTCTGTGGGCCCCGGGCGAAAAGGTCTCAGTGGGCCCCCTTTAAGTACATATCGCGGACTATATATATATATAGCCGCACACTTATCGCAAGCCCCATAGACAATGCATCGTGCAGCAAGTGCAGCCGCTAGACGGAAAATGCGGCAGATGCGGTTTTTTTTTTACCGCAACTGCCACATTTTTAAAAAAACTCCCATGTGAAGGCAGCCTTACAGGAACAGTGACTGCCGAAACCAGCAAGAGCTGTTTCTGACAGTGAGTATATTACATGTTGTTAGGAGCGGGCTAAAATGCGATTGCGTTCCCTTGCGCTTTTTAAAAATACCCTTCAAATGCAAAATGTTGCATTTTTGTGCGTCTGAGGATGCTTGGTATATACACAAGCATCCTGAAGCACACAAATAATGCAAGCAGCTCAATGGAGCCGCACTGCCATATGGTGGCACCGCAGCCAAGCGGAGTGTCTGGCCGTCCAGATCTCTCTTTCTCCTCACCTTTCTTCTTGCTGCTCCGGTCTCCTCCGGTCGCTCTGCACATATCAGCACAGTGATGACATTGTGCCCCTCCATGCTGAGCTGCAGAATGCAGACAGCGGCAGAAGAGACTCTGGAGAAGAATGCTGCTGGCAAAGGCGGCTGGGACTATAGGAGCGGAATCTGCGGGGGGCTACCACTGGTACACATACTTCGTACACACGCGGCTCTGCTCCGTACACCTCGTACACACGCGGCTCTGCTCCGTACACCTCGTACACACGCAGCTCTGCTCCGTACACCTCGTACACACTCGGCTCCGCTCCATACACCTCGTACACACTCGGCTCCGCTCCGTACACCTCGTACACACGCGGCTCTGCTCCGTACACCTCGTACACACATGGCTCTGCTCCGTACACCTCGTACACACGCGGCTCTGCTCCGTACACCTAGTACACACGCGGCTCTGCTCCGTACACCTCGTACACACTCGGCTCCGCTCCGTACACCTCGTACACACTCGGCTCCGCTCCGTACACCTCGTACACACGCGGCTCTGCTCCGTACACCTCGTACACACATGGCTCTGCTCCGTACACCTCGTACACACTCGGCTCTGCTCCGTACACCTCGTACACACACGGCTCTGCTCCGTACACATCGTACACACATGGCTCTGCTCCGTACACCTCGTACACACACGGCTCTGCTCCGTACACCTCGTACACACACGGCTCTGCTCCGTATGCCTCGTACACACACGGCTCTGCTCCGTACACCTCGTACACACATGGCTCTGCTCCGTACACCTCGTACACACACGGCTCTGCTCCGTACACCTCGTACACACACGGCTCTGCTCCGTACACCTCGTACACACACGGCTGTGCTCCGTACACCTCGTACACACACGGCTCTGCTCCGTACACCTCGTACACACACGGCTCTGCTCCGTACACCTCGTACACACTCGGCTCCGCTCCATGCACCTAGTACACACTCGCCTCTGCTACATTCACACTGTAAATCCCTCCTGACCCCACACACAACCTTCACCTAATTGCCATACACCTAGTACACACTCACCTCTGCTACATTCACACTGTAAATCCCTCCTGACCCCACACACAACCTTCACCTAATTGCCATACACCTAGTACACACTCACCTCTGCTACATTCACACTGTAAATGCCTCCTGACCACACACAAACTTCACCTTATTTGAGCATCATTCATGGTGGCCAGCACAGTCCTGGATACACTGAGGAGCTGATCATGTGATCCCTGACTCCTCCCCTCCATGTGACATCATCACAGGTCCTGTGAGCACAGAGTGTGTGCAGCTCTGTCGGCTCCCGTGGAGGGGGGAGGAGGGAGACCTCCGGTGCAGCAGGAGCCTGAAAATGACCCCCCAGCTGCCCCCTGGGTATGGCCCTGGCTGTGGGGGCAGTGCTCAGGGGCCCTGAGGCTAGGGTCACACTTGCATTGTGACCCTAGCCTTATGCAAGTATTGTATGTTGCAGCGCATAGCGTTTAATGCTATGCGCTGGAGGCAGCCCATAGAGACCCGACGTTTACCTTGACAACCACTGGTTGTCAATGTAAACATCGGCTTTCTATGGGCTCAGTTGCTGGCAGCGCATAGCGTTAAACGCTCTGCGCTGCAGCAGACAATACTTGCGTCAGGCTAGGGTCACAATGCAAGTGTGACCCTAGCCTCAGGGGCCCGGTGGGCCCCCTCCAAGCAGTCGGGCCCCGGCACTTGCCCGGGTACGCCGGGTGCTGACGCCGGCCCTGGCTGCCTTCACATAGGCGTTTTTTTTAAATGTGGCAGTTGCGGTAAAAAAGTCTGCATCTGCCGCATTTTCCGCCTAGCGGCTGCACTTGCTAAACGTTTGCGGCAAGCCCCGTGCATTGTCTATGGGGCTTGCGGTAAGTGTGCGGCAATATATATATTATAGTCCATGATATGTACTAAAGGGTGCCCACTGAGACTTTTTCGCCCGGGGCCCACAGAAACCTGGAGCCGGCCCTGCCATGTAGAGTGGGTTTTGCATGTGGATTGAATGGGGCTTGCTGCATACACACACACATACACTCAAATTTATATAGGTGCATAAGCAAAGCAGGGAGAGATGCAGTGTGTGCGTGTGACAACAGCCTGTTTTGCACCTTGTGGTGCTTCAATCGGTCCTACCTCCCAGAACTGGTTGAGGCAACACAAGCTGCGAAATAGGCTGTTGTCCCACACACACCCTGCATCTGTCCCTACTTTGCTTATGCACCTATAGAAATAAAGTTGGAAGTTTTTTTAAGAACCGCAGTGCTGGACTCTTTTCTATGTTGACTCAATCAGCTGATTTGCTCTTCCAGTGCCCGGACTTTACACATCATTGGAGTCTCGTAGATTACATTGGAGAGTGTGATGGGAGCTAATTAATTGGATGAGGTGTCAGTGTATTTTGTATGCAATACAGGAGTTCTCTGTGTGTGTTTTTATAGACTCTTTACTGAAATTATTGCTAATGACTGGCTGTCATACTGATGGCTGACATTAGCAATAGGGCTTGATGTCAGCTGCCAACAAAAGTTGACATCAACTCCTTTATTACACAGTCTGCCACGGCCACCAGGTCAGATTAAAAGAGTGGAGTAACCCGGGGTACTGCTAATGTTACTCAAAGCATTACTGACCAAACATTATCTCGTCATATCCCAAGGGAAGTGGCACTTCTGTTACTGGACAGCCTACTCCAATCACTTTGTTTGCCAGCAATAGCTTTGCTATTTAATTGAGTTGTTATCCATTGTCTGCTGCTGTTGCTAAATGTGTGGTGGGCAGCTCTGTCGGTGAAGAGTGAGTCGTAGTTTAGGTGGAGGTGAGGTGTTTCTCTGAGCTTTCTGCTTTTCACCCCTCAGCCTTAAGTAGTTCTACTTCCCTCCACCAGATGTCACAGATTCAGTTCATTTCTAATCTGGGACCCATGATATGAAGTCGTGTTCTGCTGAGCTGTGCTGTTGCGGACTTTCATTTGAAGCTGCTGGGTTTTCCTGGTCCGTGGGTGGAGGTAGCGGCTTTTAGTTTAGGGCTTTTCAGGATCTTAGGAGTAGGGTGGTGACTCAGACCTCCTCACCTTTAAAGGTACCTCCGAGAGCAGGATGAGCAACGGATCCCCCCTTTATAAGGGTCAGATTATCTCCCTATGAATCCCTTCGCCCACCTCACCATCTGGTTCCTGATTCCCTCACCTCGTAAGCATGATAGCATGTCCTCCTGTTCCTGCACTTCAACATCACATACAGTAAAATCGTCAGAGATGGCACCCCAATTACCCATGTGTTACCCCGCACTGCACTGTATGTTCAGAGCAGGAAGAGGAGGAGACGAAGAGTGGGACAATATAGAGGATGATGATGAGGTTCAAGATCCAACCGAAATCAAACCAGAATCATGCAGCTGAGTAGCTCAGCAGAGGAAGAGGAGGAAGACGATGAGGTTAGGTTGTGTGTTTCTACACAGAGATTAAGAGCTGCAAGCATGATAGGCACTGCATCCTCAGCCACAACTCTGGCTCATGACCACATCGAAATCAGATCTGCACTTGTGTGAGGCAGCAAGTATTGCCTACCATGGGCCTTTTTTGACACCACAAAAGATGACCCAGCTCACTTGCCAACTTGCCATGTCCTCCTGTTCCTCCACCTCAACATGACAAACAGTACAGTCTTCAGAGGTGGTGCCCCAATTACTCATGTGTCACAACTCTCCAACCGCACAACTGATTATAGGAATACACAGATAAGGGATTCTGGAGAAATGTTCACACATTCAATTCAATGGGCATCAGAATCTATCAACAAACATTCACATACTCCAGAGGAGAAAAGCATCTGCACTGATGCCCCAAATCTTTTGGAGTTGGATCTAAGGATGTGACTTGCCCCAGTGGGGACCATGGGGTACTCCGAACGGGCCCTCCTGATGTTGTTGGGACTGTGGGATGTCACGGTCGTGTGACCCAGTCCGTGGTCCCCTCGTCGGGTGGCCAGTAAAAAGGGGAAGTTGAAAAAGGGATGAAAAAAAAAATTAAAGTAAAATAAAACTTTGTGTTGTGATGCCAGCCGTGGAAGGCGGCTGGTAGAGCCGCTGCTGCAATCGGGACCTCTGGGGATGATGGGGGTAGAAGCTGTGATAGTTTGTCTCTCCATGGTAAGAGCGGGTCCCCAGGGCAACCGCACAGTTTATGGAGGTGGTTTGGGGAAATGGAAGGCCAGCGGGACTGAGCTGGCTGCTGGCAGGAATCAGGGACACACTCAGACAGGCTCCTGCTGCCTGCTCGATGCTTTCATCTACCTATCCTCAGGCGCAGAGTGAACAGTCTTACACAATGCTGAGCTTCAACCCGGTTTACTTGGCTCCTCTTGGCAGGCGTTTCAAGTCACAAGCCAGTACAGTGCGTGGCTCCAGTAGTCTTTTAGTAGCCGGGTTGACTCGTTCAGTACACCCCCTTTTGTGTTCGTTTCAGTGGGCCTCTCTCTTCTCCGTGTTACCTATTTTCCACCCTCCTGCATGCGCCTCCGCATGCAAAGTTCCGATCCAGCGGCTACAGGCCTTTGTTGGGCAACCGACCAGATCCTCTGGCCATATTATGGCGGCCTTCTCTTCGCTGCACCGGGAGTTGGGCCACAGGACATAAAGACCCCGCGGCCTACCGGTTTTGTGGTTGGAGCGTGGAAGTTCCTTGCCACCTCAGGGCTGGTCCCTTGGTTCCTGCCCAGTTCTTCAGCTTCACAGCTAATTCCTCAGGGAAGGAGTTTGAGATACGACTCCGAAATGCGTAGGAAATAAACTAGCTACCACCATACCCAGACATACCGCTGTATCTGGTCTTTCTATCATACGAACACAGCAGCTCGGACCACGAGGTACTTTGTCCTGCAGACACTTTGTGTGGGTGACTGGACCTACCGATCCCGGTTGCTGCAAACGTCTAGTGGCGACCGGACCGCAGAAGCGCCACAGACAGGAAGTATTTTCTTAGCAGAGCCCTTGTCACCAGACATTAATCCCCATGGGTGGAGGTGATGATGATGATAAGACTCAGTTGCCTGGGAATTACCTGCACTGTACTTTGCATTCAGGGCAGGAAGAGGAGAAGGGTGTCTCTTATTGTGAGTAGTGGGACAACAGAAAGGATGAGGAGGTTCTAGATCCCAACAAATGGATGTTCAGTGAACCAAATACAAACCTTAAAAAGTTTGCTTATCTCTACTAAGTATTGGATCTCTTTTATAGGGAACCTGTCAGGTCGCTTATGCCCCCCAGTTATCACTGTCTGTTGCTGTAGCTTCATAGTACTACTCTAAGCATCCCTTCTAAGCATTTGAGCTAATGGTATGATGTTAAAGGTGAAAAAAAAAGCATTTGTACACTTACATTTTCTTATGTGAATGAGACAGTGACTACACCTTGGAGGACGTAGTCACTATGGCTGGTTAATAGTTAACTCGCTGAAAACGTCTCTATATAAAGGACCTGTGTGATGTCCTGATCATTATTACCATAGGTGAGCTAAGCAAGCAAAATCATTATGGACTTTGGAGATATGGCTATAGAATAGCGCCACCTATTATAGTCATATAATCGTGACATCACACAGGTCCCGCAGCATCTTCTGACATTCGGCAGAAATGTTAACTATAAACCTGCCTGAGTGACTACGTCATCCAAGGAGTCTACACACTGCTTCATTTTCATAATAGTACTATGAAGCTACAGGTACACATACTAATAGCTGGAAGTGGAGGGGGTGGGGAGGTATGCATAAGAAACCTGACAGGTTACATTTAAAAAATCACCAAAATTCTGATCCCTAGTTCTGACTTAAAATTCAGTTATATCTGTTCTTATATTTCTCGTTATCACCACATTCAGTTTTACATTTTTAGTGATTTTACTGCCCAATAAGAAACCCATATTTCCCTTTACTGTCCATTCCTGCCATTATCCAACTTCTTTTAAGCAGTTTCCATGTAGCATGCTAATTGGAAAATATTTTCTTATGAAAGAGTTTACCAGCTTCAGAAACCCACTTTTCTCCAGCTACATTTTAAAAGATTCAGCTTGACTTGTAGTTTGTTTATTGAAATCTCTTTTTCAGGACTTCTCAGACAAGTAGTCCTAATTATTATTATTTGACAGAATTTTTTGTAGGCACACTAACACAAGGACAGTCACAAAGTAGGACCACCTACTTGACTGCTAAACCAAGGATGATCAGGGATTTAAATGAATCTACTATATAATTGTCTAAGGGTTTTTTGAGTGTGTCTGTAATCAAAATCGCACGCCACACAGAGGCAGCCTTTGGCGCCAGCCAATGAGCTCAGACTATGCAAATAAGCGCGAGAATTCAAAGTTCAAATTTTGCGCCTATTTGCAGCCCGGCGAGAGCGACGCTAAGCACCGCTCTCGCCAGGATACACAGTGGCCGCAGCGGCGGCTCTCCTCACAGCCCCTCCGTGGCTCCCCTGCTCCTCCTGCCCCCCTGCGGCATCCCCGGGGCTCCTCCTGCCCCCCCACGGCATCCCCGCCGGCTCCATCCTGCCCCTCCCCGCCAGCTCCATCCTGGCCCCCCCCGTCGGCTACATCTTGCCCCCCCGCCAGCTCCACCCTGCCCTCCACACACCAGCTCCATCCTGCCCCCCCGCCGCCCCCTACCTGCCCCCCCCCCGTCTGCAACATCCTGCCCCCCCCGCCGGCTCCATCCTGCCCCCCCGTCGCCGGCTCAATCCTGTCCCCCCCCCATGCTGCCCCCCCCCCCGCCGGCTCCATCCTGCCCCCGCCTCCATCCTGCCCCCCACGCCGGCTCCATCCTGCCCCTCCGCCTCCATCCTGCCCCCCGCCCCCATCCTGCCCCGCCGACTCCATCCTGCCCCGCCGACTCCATCCTGTCCCACTCGCTCCATCCTGCCCCCCCCCGGCTCCATCCTGCCCCGTCGGCTCCATCCTGCCCCGTCGGCTCCATCCTGCCCCGTCGGCTCCATCCTGCCACGCTGGCTCCATCCTGCCCCACCGGCTCCATCCTGCCCCCCTGGCTCCATCCTGCCCCTCTGGCTCCATCCTGCCCCGCTCTCTCCATCCTACCCCACCGGCTCCATCCTGCCCCCCTGGCTCAATCCTTCCCCACTCGCTCCATCCTGCCCCGCTCGCTCCATCCTGCCCTGCCAGCTCCATCCTGCCCCGCCCGCCCGCTCCATCACGCCCCACTGGCTCCATCCTGCCCCCGCCTCCATCCTGCTCCCCCGCCAGCTCCATCCTGCCCAGCCATCTCCGTCCTGCCCCCCTGGCTCCATCCTGCCCCACCAGCTCCATCCTGCCCTGCCCCCCCGCCGGCTCCATCCTGCCCCCCCCGCCGGCTCCATCCTGCCCCCCCCGCCGACTCCATCCTGCCCCCCCCCGTCGGCTCCATCCTGCCCCCCCTCGCCACCTCCATCCTGCCCCCCCCCCGCCGGCTCCATTCTGCCCCCCGCCGGCTCCATCCTGCCCCCCCACCACCATCCTGCCCCGCTCGCCTCCATCCTGCCCCCCGCCACCATCCTACCTGGCTCGCTCCATCCTGCCTCGCTCGCTAAATCCTGCCCTGCTCGCTCCATCCTGCCCCGCCGGCTCCATCCTGGCCCGCCGGCTCCATCCTGCCCTGCCAGCTCAATCCTGCCCCCCCGCCACCATCCTGCCCTGCGCGCTCCATCCTGCCCCCCTGGCTCCATCCTGCCCCCCTGGCTCCATCCTGCCCCGCTCGCTCCATCCTGCCCCACCCGCACCATCCTGCCCCGCCCGCACCATCCTACCCCGCCCGCACCATCCTGCTCCGCTCACACCATTCTGCCCTGCTCGCACCATCCTACCCCGCTGGCTCCATCCTACCCCGCTGGCTCCATCTTGCCCCGCCGGCTCCCTCCTGCCCGCTCCATCCTGCCCCACTGGCTCCATCCTGCCCCCGCCTCCATCCTGCCCCCCGCCATCTCCATCCTGCCCCCCTGGCTCCATCCTGCCCCGCCGGCTCCATCCTGCCCCTGCCTCCATCCTGCCCCCCCTCGCCACTTCCATCCTGCCCCCCCTCGCCGGCTCCATCCTGCCCCGCTCGCTCCATCCTGCCCCCCGCCACCATCCTGCCCTGCTCGCTCCATCCTGTCCCGCTCGCTCCATCCTGCCCCGCTCGCTCCATCCTGCCCCGCTCGCTCCATCCTGCCCCGCTCGCTCCATCCTGGCCCGCCGGCTCCATCCTGGCCCGCCGGCTCCATCCTGCCCCGCCAGCTCCATCCTGCCCCCCAGCCACCGTCCTGTCTCATTCGCTCCATCCTGCCCCGCGCGCTCCATCCTGCCCTTCTGGCTCCATCCTGCCCCACTCGCTCCATCCTGCCCCACTCGCTCCATTCTGCCCCGCTCGCTCCATCCCTCCCCACCCGCACCATCCTGCCCCGCTCACACCATCCTGCCCTGCCGGCTCCACCCTACCCCGCCGGCTCCATCCTGCCCTGCCGGCTCCATCCTGCCCCACTTGCTCCATCCTGCCCCGTCGGCTCCATCCTGCCCCGTCGGCTCCATCTTGCCCCATCGGCTCCATCCTGCCCCACTCGCTCCATCCTGCCACGCTGGCTCCATCCTGCCCCACCGGCTCCATCCTGCCCCCCTGGCTCCATCCTGCCCCTCTGGCTCCATCCTGCCCCGCTCTCTCCATCCTACCCCACCGGCTCCATCCTGCCCCCCTGGCTCAATCCTTCCCCGCTCGCTCCATCCTTCCCCGCTCGCTCCATCCTGCCCCGCTCGCTCCATCCTGCCCCGCCCGCCCGCTCCATCCTGCCCCACTGGCTCCATCCTGCCCCCGCTTCCATCCTGCTCCCCCGCCAGCTCCATCCTGCCCAGCCATCTCCGTCCTGCCCCCCTGGCTCCATCCTGCCCCACCAGCTCCATCCTGCCCTGCCCCCCCGCCGGCTCCATCCTGCCCCCCCTGCCGACTCCATCCTGCCCCCCCGTCGGCTCCATCCTGCCCCCCTCTGCCACCTCCATCCTGCCCCCCCGCCGGCTCCATTCTGCCCCCCGCCGGCTCCATCCTGCCCCCCCACCACCATCCTGCCCCGCTCGCCTCCATCCTGCCCCCCCGCCACCATCCTACCTGGCTCGCTCCATCCTGCCTCGCTCGCTCAATCCTGCCCCGCCGGCTCCATCCTGCCCCGCCGGCTCCATCCTGGCCCGCCGGCTCCATCCTGCCCTGCCAGCTCAATCCTGCCCCCCCGCCACCATCCTGCCCCGCGCGCTCCAACCTTCCCCCCCTGGCTCCATCCTGCCCCCCTGGCTCCATCCTGCCCCGCTCGCTCCATCCTGCTCCGCTCACACCATTCTGCCCTGCTCGCACCATCCTACCCCGCTGGCTCCATCCTACCCCGCCGGCTCCCTCCTGCCCGCTCCATCCTGCCCCACTGGCTCCATCCTGCCCCCGCCTCCATCCTGCCCCCGCGCCATCTCCATCCTGCCCCCCTGGCTCCATCCTGCCCCGCCGGCTCCATCCTGCCCCGCCCCCCCGCCGGCTCCATCCTGCCCCGCCCCCCCGCCGGCTCAATCCTGCCCCGCCCCCCGCTGGCTCCATCCTGCCTCCCCCCCGCCGGCTCCATCCTGCCCCCCCTTGCCGGCTCCATCCTGCCCCTGCCTCCATCCTGCCCCCCCTCGCCACTTCCATCCTGCCCCCCCCGCCGGCTCCATCCTGCCCCGCTCGCTCCATCCTGCTCCCCGCCTCCATCCTGCCCCGCTCGCCTCCATCTTGCCCCCCCGCCACCATCCTGCCCCGCTCGCTCCATCCTGTCCCGCTCGTTCCATCCTGCCCCGCTCGCTCCATCCTGGCCCACCGGCTCCATCCTGGCCCGCCGGCTCCATCCTGCCCCGCCATCTCCATCCTGCCCCCCAGCCACCGTCCTGTCCCATTCGCTCCATCCTGCCCTTCTGGCTCCATCCTGCCCCACTCGCTCCATCCTGCCCCACTCGCTCCATTCTGCCCCGCTCGCTCCATCCTGCCCCACCCGCACCATCCTGCCCCGCTCGCACCATCCTGCCCTGCCGGCTCCATCCTGCCCTGCCGGCTCCATCCTGACCTGCCGGCTCCATCCTGCCCCGCCGGCTCCATCCTGCCCCCACCTCCGCCACCATCCTGCTCCTCCAGCTCCATCCTGCTCCTCCGACTCCATCCTGCCCCCCCGCTCCATCCTGCCACCCCTCCACCCCCCATCACCATCCTGCCCCCCTGATCCTTCCTGCCCCTCTCTCACTTAGCGGTCATGTGACCAATCAGCTGATCGGTTTCCCAGGCAACGACGGGTCCTAAAGGCCAGTAGGACCTAGAAGACGGAGGTGGAGCGAGCCGGCGCACAGGTGAGTGTCCTCACTGAGGATTTTTTTATTTTTATTGTGGAGGATCGGGGGGGAGCGGAGTATCGCCATATACCATAGTGCTGCTATACATGTACTGTAATGTACCGCCATATACTATAGTGCTGCTATACATGTGCTATAAAATGCCACCATATACTATAGTGCACCTTTACATATACTGTAATATACTGCCATATACTATAGTGCTGCTATACATGTGCTGTAATGTATCGCCATATACCATAGTGCTGCTATACATGTGCTGTAATGTACTGCCATATACTGTAGCGCTGCTATACATGTAATATAATGTACCACCATATACCATAGCGCTGGTATACATGTACTGTAATGTACCGCCATATACCATAGCGCTGCTGTACATGTAATATAATGTTCCTCCATATACTATAGTGCTGCTATACATGTGCTATAAAATACCACCATATACTATAGTGCACCTGTACATATACTGTAATATTTAACCATACAAAGAAGTGGGAGGTTTCAGGTCCTTTTAAGCTATATATATCACAGTCAATTATGTCATGTTTTCAATCATGTATTTATTTAATAAATTGTTTGTACATATAAATAAATCATTTCATGACACATAAATATACATAGGATATACATAGATTTCATTTATTTATTCTTTTCATAGAGGATCAAGGTATTAAAGTGACATTGTGACATTAAAATTTCCATGTAGTTGGTAAGTCCCTTCTGCATGGACAGGGGATAGTGGAAAAGGATTTGTGGGTATTAGATCTGATTTCATTCTATCTATGCAGTGCCTGTCATATTTACCCATCCAGTGGGGAACAGAGGTTGACTATGTGATAACTATATAACCCACATTAGGGGGAGTTCTGCAGAGTAGTATTGGGTATCCCATATAACACTCATACAGTTTCTCCCTCCCAGAGGGAGTATTAGTTATTGTCAACCCTGTATAGATACCAAACACACATATGCTTATCGATCTTGTTAGATATAGTAATCATTTACCCACAGCTCCACACTTACCCATGTCCTATGAGGGGATTGAGTACCAGGTGCCCCCAGACGCGTTTCGCTTTGGGCTTTCTCAATGGGGTCCGTTTTATCCCGCCGGCCGGCATCTTTTTATACCTATGCTGAGATCCCTCACATGTGTGCCCCATTTCCTGGTCCGCCTCTTCCCTCGCGACTCGCAGCCAATCCCAAGGCAGGAGAGTCAGTGGCCACCTGATCTCATCCAGCCAATCCGGGATGCCTGCGATGTCACTGGGGGGTGGAGCCGGACGTTACACAGTAGAACGTTTCACCAATGGCGCCGTAGTTTGGGCGGAAGTACGATTTCCGCCATCTTAGAGGCTGGTGTGTCATATACACCTAGTTTAGTCTCATATAAGGGCAGAAATCGCAACCCCGCCATTTTGGACATGGGCGATTTACTTAGTACACGCAGATAGACCCTTTTTAGAGTATTGGGGCGACTAGAGCAATGGATATGTACATAAAGGATACAGCACTGTATAAACAGCGCTGTATGCCATCATCCCAATGTGGCATATGGTTTGACTCCGGCCTCCCTGATGCAGCTTAATCACATCTATATGCATCAATTGCTTATGTGTTCATCAGCCAATTCCCCCACATCCATGTCTTTCACGGGAGGGAGGATTGGCATCTGATACACATCCCTCCATTATCAACTTATGTACCTCAATTTATTCGCTGTAATCAAAGAAGGCCCCCCTCACATACAACATTAATATATTAGACCCTGGCATAATTTCACATATATACAATTTCCATCACTACTAGACTCTTTTTTCTTTCCCCATATAGGGATTAACTGCTGGATAGGATCCATCGGTGATTATTCAGGGGGTAATCATCTCAGTCGGATGTCAATGGCCGACGGTTGTTTATTGTCATACTCTTATCTGGAAAACTAGGAAAGTGAAAGTGCATTAAAATCAATTTAAAAACACTAAATAAAAAGATCAACAAAGTCAGCAGTTTACAGCACAACAAATCCTTTATAGGAAGGGTACAAAGCTCAGTTTCTCATTTAATCCCTTTGGACTCATCGTATCTAATTTTATAATCCACTTGCATTCCAACTGTGCTAGCCTCTTACTATAATTCCCACCACGAGATCCCAAATCTAGAGTATCAATACCTCTGGCTTTCAGGCCGGCTTGATTGCAATTATGTTTTTGCTTAAAATGTCGGGGTATGGTCTTTATCAGAGGGTCATCCATTTCCAATTTCGCTGCAGCTTAAATATCACGTACATGTTCGCCAATTCTCATGCGTAGTTCCACACGGGAACATGTACTGTAATGTACCGCCATATACTATAGCGCTGCTATACATGTACTGTAATGTACCGCCATATACTATAGCGCCGCTATACATGTACTATAATGTACCGCCATATACCATTGCGCTGCTATACATGTAATGTAATGTACCGCCATATACCACAGCGCTGCTATACATGTAATGTAATGTACCACCATATGCCATAGCGCTGCTATACATGTACTGTAATGTACCGCCATATACTATAGTGCTGCTATACATGTGCTGTAATGTACCACCATATACATAGCGCTGCTATATATATATATATGTAGTTCACTCACATTGACTGAACAAGTTCTGTCAGTCACAGCATGTCAACTACATACATATTCTAGAATACCCGATGCGTTAGAATCGGGCCACCATCTAGTAAAATATAAATTACAATAAATCTTATCACACAAACCTATATCAGTTTTGCACAACTTCTTCTGCTCTATAGCATACTTCAAGCATATTGGGCTCATTTTCAACGTGCCAGGTTCTCTTCGCTTCTTTTTTTTTTTTTCAGACCAATTAAGCAGACTTCTTGAACTAGAAAATTGACATATACATAAACTGTACTAGCCCCTCTCCCTTTACACCACACTTGCACACACTATAGGATATATGTGTGTTATGATAAAGTTGAATTTTTTATTTTTTAATTTCCTCAAATTCAGGAGCTTCTGACTTGTTGTGAAGAAGGAAAAGGAGAAATTAAGGATGGTTTAGAGGTCATGCTTAGTGTTCCAAAGAGAGCAAATGATGCCATGCATCTCAGCATGCTAGAAGGTAAAATTAATCAAAACTACAGAAATATGCCACATTTTTATTGCTGTTAAAATGTTAGTCTCACAATGGCAATATGTTTTGCAATTTATCTCTGTGAGTATTAATGTACAGTACAAGCAACATAAAGTTTCTTTCTTGTACCTTTGTGCCATTTTTCATTTCCTTCAGCCCCTAACTGCCATCAACTTAACAGTGCTGAATGGGCGGTCATATTCTTACCTGCTTTCCCAACAGTGTTCTGTTTCTTTTCATTTCTGTAGGTTGTGTTTTTTCTATAGAGATAAATAGTTCTCAGTATATATACTGTAGGATATGTGAGACGGAAACACGGAAAGAAAAATAGAGAATGATTGAAATATTTAATAAGTAGGAAGGAAATGAAAGAAAAAGAGCAAGAGACATAAAAAGAAAGAATACTGTTTGAGGTGGGATGTGATAACACATACGGAGCAGCAGCTCTCACATCACAAGAATGCTACTGACAAATCTGCGGACATCCACCACCCCAACACAAGAGAAAGACTGGCTACCACCAGCTCCCACTCCACACCACCTATAAAGGTCAGTCACTTCAATCCTGAATCATTTCTGAGATCTGGAGGGTCCTGTAGCCTTCTGCCCTCGTGTGCACCCAAGGCCTGCACTGGCTGTTATTCACACAGCAAAGATCCACTGCGACTAAAAGTATAATCCTATAAGCCGCACATAGAACCCCCCTTTCCCCCAAGGAAACACCAGAGGGATCAACTTATCAGAGGTCAGGACAAATTCTACAGGACTTCACTCCGTTTCCCGGCAACACTTGTAAAGAGGCCTGTGAAGGGGCTCCTAAAACTAGGGCTGTGATCAGACTAAGCAGAGAAAAAACTGTATCTCCAGCAACAACACACAGGAGGGGATTTAAGCACAAACGACTGGTCATTTCTCTTGGTGCCAGCTCAAAAGGAAAACTGGTGACATCTGGTGGTCACCATAGTGCACTGAGACACGGAAAATCTCTGCTGCCACCCAGTGGACAAAAAATATAAGCACACAAAAAAAAGAAATAACTGCAAGTGCCTACTGTGTACTGCAGCATGACATATTTCCGGCTATAAAACGAGTGTTTCTGGGAAAGGGTGGGAGGGGGGGCTTTTTCAACTCATCGCAATATACAACACCTTGCTGTGCCCCCCAAAGGGACCCCAACAATCAATCTGCTCTCTGTGAGGTGCCAGCTCACTGTGTGCACTGAAGGGAGCTGTGTATTTGTGTCAGAGCGATAATTTTTAGTGAAGAGTCCCACCATCTCGGCGGTAATCGGTGCTTGCCAAGCATCCCGAGTACTGGGATACTCGTGCGAGGAACGAGTAGAGCCGACCATGCTCAATTATCACTATTGATAATCTCAGTAAAAAGGCCAAACAGCAGCGACAGAGGGACCTGATGCTGACTCAATCTACGTCACACCTTCAGCAAATGGATTGTTACGTGTTATGCAGCTCACAAAAGTCGGAAGGCCCCGGCAAACAAGCAGCGGGAAACAAGAGTGGAAGAGGGCACCGGGGACCCAAGCCCTGCGGGTGAGGACACTCCTGCAACAAACCCGCAGCAGAAAATCCCAAATGAGGAGTACATTGAATACCTAAATGAATGTAGCAGGAAAGACCCTTCAAGATTGATATCAATAGATTTTAACAAACTGGCGTCTGATGTGGCAAGTAGCATCATGCCAGACATCCAAAAGAACCTGCAACGAGTTATCAAGAAGGCCCTCAAGCATCTCAAAGACAAGGTGAGCAAACATAAAGAGTGGATAGTGGAGCTGGAGCAGAGGGTTTCGCAACTGGAGGGTGCTAAATACAGCTCTCCTCGCAGCTGAAAGAGACAACTGTGGAAACAAACCGCTTGTCTGAGAAGGTCGAGGACCTGGAAAACCGGTCAAGGTGCAACAACCTAAGGCTAGTGGGGCTCCCCGAGTCAGTCCCTGCAGCTGAACTGCAAAGACTTCGTGAAAGAGACCTACCAATGGCCCTGGGAATTAATCACGATTGTAAGGTTGAAAGGATTCACAGAGTTGGGCCAGATCTACGATCCCAAAATCAAGGATCTGATGACCAGACATCCAGACCACGTCAAGTAATCATGAAATTCCTTGACTATAATGATAAGTTTGACATAATGAGAGCATATAGAAGATGTTCCCAGCCAGTGACTTCGAGGGGATGAAAGTCCTATTATTTGAAGACTATTCTGCGGAGGTGGCAAAATGCAGGTGAGACTTTAGTAAAATATGTACAGCACTCTATCAAGCAAAGAAAATTGTTACACTGCAATACCCGGCGACGCTGAGGATTTTCCAAAATTACGGTCATAACCTCATCTACAATTCGGCAAGCGATGCAGAGAAAGACGGAAAAAATACTGCGCAACGCAAAAAGCAATGAATGAAGAAGACGTTGTGAGGAAGACAGCTTCCCCTCAACACCAAAGTCTCAGAGGACATCTGGCCGGCACAGATGAAGCACCATTGAAATTAACTGCATCATATACATCTTGCTCTTGATGGGTCTTCTCCCCCCAGACTCTTCTACAAACAGGAGAGTGTCTCCCCAAGGTGACTGGATGCTGTTGGTATCATGTTCAGTACTGCCAATTGATATATGTTGCTACTGCCAATTGATATATGTTGCTCCTTAATGAAAATGTGTTTTGGTGAGAAATGCCCATCTGCCCCTTATTTGGGGAAGGGACCCGGGTTCTGGAGGGGTTGTGGGCAAAGAGTTATGCAAAGGTATGGATCAGGGCGGAGGAGAAGATGCAGATGGCATTTTGATAATTATTTATAATGGGTGGTGTGGGATATGCTTCTTCCCACAGGTTTTTCTTTCTTTTTTCTTTTTGGTAGCCCCTACTTCCTCAGAAAAAAAGCGAAGTCCACAACGCTATTAGTGGTGTAAGAAGCTGGAAATACACTACAGCATATTGAGAGCTCATTGTTTATTTGTTTTAAGTTTTAAATCTCTATCCACTTTCATAGGTTTAAGTATTTTTTCTTTCTTTTCTACCCTTCTCTAACCACCTGAGGATAGTCTTTTAATCACTGGAACCCTCATAAGGAAAACAAAGCAAGAGGTAATAGGTTGCAGTGACAGGGACTATGAAGGTCATCTCTTGGAATGTGAAAGGCCTAAGATCCCCAAATAAATGAGTAAAGATACTGAGACACCTGAAAAGGTACTCGCCCAATATTGTATTGCTTCAAGAAACCCATCTAAAGGAAGAGGTAGACACGCAGGGGTAATGATACTGTTCCATCATAATTTTGTATTTAAAGGGATCCTGTCACCTCCAAAACGCCTCCTAAGCTATCAAAACATGTCCCTGCAGCATCCCATCACTAATCTCACACTCCTTTTGTCTCCTAAAAGCATCCTGTGAAAGTGGATAAAAGCGTTTTCATACTTACTCATTAGTGATTATAATTAGCAGGGGCCATATTCTTTAGTCACCAGGGGGTGTTCTTTTGCAGCTCCAGGATCCAGCCCTCTCTCTGTCTGTGCTGCTGTGAAACTGAAACTGAAGGCAGGATTAATGATTTGCATTCTGTGAGTGATAGAGAGGAGGGAGGGAAATGCCTGCACATCACAGCAGAACACACAGAGACAGGGTGGATCTTCGAGCCTGCAAAACAACCCGCCTTGGTGACTAAAGAATATAGTCACTGCTAATTATAATCACTAATGAGTGAGTATTAAAATGTTTTTATGCACTTTCACAGGATGCTTTTAGGAGACAAAAGAAGTGCGAGATTAGTGATGGGATGCTGCAGAGACATGTTTTGCTAGCTTAGAAGGCGTTTTGGAGGTGACAGGATCCCTTTAATCTCCTGTCCCAGGAATGTGATGATAAGGGGAGATGGGTCTGGGTCACCACAGAGCATGGAGGAGAAGTCTATTCAATCTACAATGTTTATGGACCTAATGGTTAAAACAGAATCTTCTTTGATGACCTGGAGAGGAAGATTGTCTTGGACAACTCGCCTCTGATAATTACTGGGGGAGACTTGAAAACAATGGGGAGAAGGACAGAAAGAGCCAGAGCATGATTCTTCCAGACTCTTCTCCCCTCCTTCCTTGAACAAACTGGATTGAGGGATGTTTGGCGTTGGCTACATCTAGAGCAGGGGTCTCAAACTCGCGGCCCCCGGGCCGCATGCGGCCCGCCACGCTCCCCAGTGCGGCCCGGGGCACCATGAAAGAAAAAAGCATGCCCCGGGCTCATTATACATGGAGCCGCCGCGGTACCGCTTTATTGTGACTTCCGGGTACCGGCGGCTCAAACAAGCGCCTTCGCGCCTGTACATTCATGCAAGCAAGCGGCCGGTGGACCAATCAGAAGCCTCCTGTGACGTCACAGGAGGCTTCTGATTGGTCCGCCGGCCGCCTGCTTTCATGAATGCACAGGCGTGAATGCGCTTGTTTTGTTTTCTTCCGGGTACCGCCGGCTCAGCTCACAGTAATGCGGTACCGCGGCGGCTGCATGTATAATGAGCCCGGGGCATTAATGAAACAGGCTGACCGGGCTCTCAGTTTGCGGTCGCAGCTGCTGCCCCCTGTGACAGCGGGAGCACAGCGGTAAGTGATCACCGGAGCTGATAGCCAGCCCCCCCCTGCTCCTCTCCCG
This sequence comes from Allobates femoralis, assembly GCA_033576535.1. Lineage (NCBI taxonomy): Eukaryota > Metazoa > Chordata > Amphibia > Anura > Aromobatidae > Allobates > Allobates femoralis. The sequence continues at coordinate 340,204,547 of JARQOC010000005.1, read as the reverse complement.
GCCAGAGCTGACAGTAAACGCCCCCTCCCCCTCCACTGCTCCCAATCCAGCCGGAGCTGACAGTACATGGCCTTTCCCCAACCCCCCTTCCCCTGCTCCTCACCCGGCCAGCAAAAAGACCCTCACTTCAAAACCCCTCCTGCTCCTCATCACCTGCCACCTCAGGGCTGACAGGGTCATACCACCTCCCGGATTAAGTTCAGCCAGCCAGCCCCTGATCAGGTGTGTGGAGAGAGAGAGAGTGTGTGTATGTGTGAGTGCATTTGTGTGTATATGTGAGTGAGTGTGTGTATATGTGAGTGTGTGTGTATTTGTGTGTATATGTGAGTGAGTGTGTGTATATGTGAGTGTGTGTGTATTTGTGTGTATATGTGAGTGAGTGTGTGTATATGTGAGTGTGTGTGTATTTGTGTGTATATGTGAGTGAGTGTGTGTATATGTGAGTGTGTGTGTATTTGTGTGTATATGTGAGTGTGTGTTTGTGTGTATGTGAGTGTATTTGTGTGTATATGTGAGTGTGTGTATGTGTATAACAGTGAGTGTGTGTATTTGTGTGTATATGTGAGTGTGTATTTGTGTGTATGTGAGTGTATTTGTGTGTATGTGAGTGTGTGTATGTGTATAACAGTGAGTGTGTGTATTTGTGTGTATATGTGAGTGTGTGTGTGTGTATTTGTGTGTATATGTGAGTGTATTTGTGTGTATATGTGAGTGTGTGTGTGTGTGTATTTGTGTGTATATGTGAGTGTATTTGTGTGTATGTGAGTGTGTATTTGTGTGTATGTGAGTGTATTTGTGTGTATATGTGAGTGTGTGTGTATTTGTGTGTATATGTGAGTGAGTGTGTGTGTGTGTGTATATGTGTGTGTGTGTATTTGTGTGTATATGTGAGTGAGTGTGTGAGTGTATTTGTGTGTATATGTGAGTGAGTGTGTGCATTTGTGTGTATATGTGAGTGTGTGTGTATGTGTATATGTGAGTGAGTGTGTATGTGTGTGTATTTGTGTGTATATGTGAGTGAGTGTGTGTATATGTGAGTGAGTGTATATGTGTATATGTGTGAGTATTTGTGTATATATGTGAGTGAGTGTGTGAGTGTATGTGTGTGTGAATATTTCTGAGTGAGTGTGTATATGAGTGAGTGTGTATATGTGTGAGTGTGTATATGTGTGTGCGTGTATTCCCGAGCCGCCTGAGCAGCACATCGCCGGCGGCTGCTGGGTGCAGGCTGGTGCCGGCCGCCGGGTGCTAGCCGGTGCCGGCTGCTGCCAGCAAGCAGAAGACTGGGAGCCACAGAGGAAGAAGCTGCTGGAAAGAGAAGAGTGGAGTCAGGTAAGGCGCTGTTACAGCCGAAGATAGCAGCCTGGGGGGGAGGGGAACGTGACCGCTGAAAGTGCCTAGGGCGGCAGGAGCTCCAAATATGGCCCTATGTAAGTGTGTCAATGTGTGAGTGTGTGTATGTATGTGAGTGTGTGTGAATGTGCGGGTGTGTATATATGGGCTTGTCCACGCACCTGCGCTCTTAGTATTTTCAGCAGACGCGGTCCCTGGTTACCTGATGTGTATCGTGGTAACCAGTTCATACAGCAGGCTGTATAGAGTGCGCTTATCCAGAGCGCACAGGGAAACACTGCAAGCAGCGTTTCCCTGTGCGCTCGGGATAAGCGGACAGTGGGCAGCCTGCTGTATGAACTGGTTACCACGATACACATCGGGCAACCAGGGACAGCGTCTGCTGAAAGCGGCCGCATACACGCACCTGCGCTTCTCTGTCAAAGCCTAAGTATTTAGCGCAGAAGCACTAAATACTAAGAGCGCAGGTGCGTGGACAAGCCCTATGTGAGTGTGTGTGTGAGCGAGAGAACAAAAAGAACAGAGACCAGGACATTACTACAGGATGACCAGGGAGGAACATTACTTCAAGAAGGGGACCAGGATTGGGACATTACTACAAGACGGGGACCAGTTTGGGGGACATTAATATACATTGGGGACCAGTATGGGGACATTACTACATAAAGTAGATTAGGGTGGGGACATTACTACAAGAAGATCAGAATTTGTACTTTACTAGATTGAGCAAAAAATTCTGGTATTGCTAAAATGTCACTTAGGGCACCGTTACACGTCGCAACATTGCATGCAATTTCACTGGCAATTTGCTGGTTGCAGTGAAATCATGGACACATTGTTCTATATTCTTGCTGTGTACAAATGTAACAATGTGTCCATGATTTCACTGCAACCAGCAAATTGCCTGTGAAATTGCATGCAATGTTGCGACGTGTAACGGTACCCTTAAGGTGCTGTCACACGCGGCGATCTGGCCTCCGATGTCAGAAGCGATGTGCGGGTGCCCGCTCGCTTCCAACATCGCAGGCCAGCTGTCACACGGCACGATGTTGCCGGTGACGCGGCGGCGATGTGGGCGGAGCCATCGCTCGCTGGGCTGGGCTCAGCCCAGCGAGCGATGGCTCAGAAACACTGCGATATAGGCTGGATCGCACCGCCAACAGTGTCAGACGGCGCGATCCAGCCTAATCGCTGGTCACAGGTTGACAGGTTTATGAACATGTTCATAAACCTGTCAACCTGCGACCAGCGATAATTTGCAGTTGCGTCGCGCTGTCACACAGCGCGACGCACTTGCAATATCGCCCGCGACATCGCTGTGACGTCACTTTTCGGCGATGTCGCCGGCGAAATCGCCACGTGTGACCCCACCTTTAGTCCTACAAGCAATGCGGCCCCCGATATCAATTTTTTTTCTACGTGCGGCCCACCAACCCAACTGAGTTTGAGACCCCTGATCTAGAGGATAGAGAGTTTACCCACTTCTCCCATGCCCACCCATTCTGGTCAAGGATAGACTATCTGCAGACCTCAGACTATTAAATAGAACGAAGTCAGTGGAGATCTACGACCTGGTCATATCCGACCATGCTCCGGTGGGTATGGAACTGGTGGATAACCAAATAAAAGGAACACATTACATGTAGAAATGTGCATCTTGTCTTACAAAAGATGAGGGATTTAATGACAACTTATGGGGCTGGTGGGATGAATTTGAATGGAACAGCAAGGAACATGCAAACCAACACGCGTTGTACTGGAATACGGTGAAAGCGGTGTTAAGAGGCAAAATTATGATGTTTGTGGCCTCAGTCAAGAAAGAGTAGCAGAAAAATACTCAGATTGTAGTGCAAAGCTTAGAAATATATTTGCAGAGTTCCTGCAGAGCCCCACAACTCAAAACAGGGAAAAATGGAAGCTGGCCAAACATGAGTGTGAATCCTGGACTGATAGGAGGGAACAGATGTACCACCTTAGACAGGAGGTTGAATTGTTGAGATATGGGAACAAAGCGGGGAAATTGCTGGCAAGACTGGAAAAAGGGCATCTGCAGGGAAATCCAATTGATAGACTATTAGACGGCCAGGGAACTATAACCTCTGACCCTAGGAAAATCAATGAAATACTACAACACTTTTACAAAGAATTATATATTAATTTGGCAGAAGGTAAAAGATTCCTCCAACAAGTCACTCTTCCAAAACTAACACAAGAACAACAAGATGCAATTAATGCAGAAATAACAAAAGGAGATATGAGACAAACCATAGTCATCTCCAAAATGGGAAAACACCAGGCCCTGATGGATTTTGTGGGGAGTTTTATAAGGCCCTCAGGGAACATATCTCCCCATTGCTAACAAGTTATTACAACACTATCCTCTCAACGGGGGCCATAGCAGAAAGATCTAAAGAAACATATATTAAAGTCATACCCAAACTAGGCAAGGACCCTCTGGAGTTCTACTCTTATAGACCCATCTCCCTTATTGATGTAGACAAGAAGATTATGTCAAAAATAATGGTGGACAGATTGGCAGCAGTATTACCCCAACTGGTGAACCCTGCACAAGTAAAATTCATTAAGGGCAGGGCGGTGGTGAAAAACATACGAAAGGTACTACCGTAACTGTGTTGGACGGGGTGGGTCGCCGCAGCCAGTCGGGAGAGAGACCGGCTTTGCTGGCTCTGGATGCAGAGAAAGCTTTTGATAATGTTAGCTGGGACTGGCTAGGGGCGACTCTGGACTCGTTCAACATAAAGAGTAACTTTAGAATATACCTGAATATACCTACAGGGGGTGTATAGGAACCTGATGGCTAGAATACACACGCCAGGTTTCCTCTCTGAGCCATTTCACCTATATAAAGGGACAAGGCAGTGATGAACAATGTCTCTATTGCTGTTCAACTTGGCATTGGAGCCCTTTCCTCGGTATATGGGAGAGTCGGATCTATTTGAGGGAATCAGAGTGGGCGCTAGCAACACTAAAATAGCATTATTTGCAGATGATGTAATCTTGTTCTTGTCCCGACCACTGGAACAATTAGGAAATATCTTTGTTTATTCAGAAATATGGGGCATACTCAGGCTATAAGGTCAATATCACCAAGAGCGAACTCTTAGAATTGTGGAAAAAAACGCCTGTGGAACAATGGAGGAAACTAGGCCTAGAACTACATATTGCAAAGACACATATCACCTATCTGGGAATTTAGGCTACCTTCACATTTGCGTTCCCCTCCGCAGCGTTCTGCGGAGGGGATCCGCAATGTGACTGCAGCACCGCAAACCCCTATCTTTATAACGGGAGCGCACGGTGCTGCGTATGACTGTGCGCACCCATTCACTGCCATATGTGATCTGTGCGCAGGCAGATGCCTGCGCACAAATCACCCAGTCTCGTCTGCACCAGAAATGCAACATGTCGCGTTCGGAGAACGCTGCGGAGGGAATGAAAATGTGAAGGTAGCCTAAGATAGGCAGGCTTCCAGCACAACTATATTCACTAAATTATACACCTCTGATTAAAAAGATATTCTGAGAACTTCAGAGATGGCAGAATCTGCCACTATCTCTTCTGGGAAAATGCCATTTAATTAAATTAATTAGCTTTGCCAGACTACTATACCCATTACAGACATTACCCAGGATACTCAAGCATCTAGATAAAAACAAAATAAAAAGAGCTTTCACCCATTTTATTTGGGCAGGTAAAAGGCCCAGAATCGCATTGGGAAAATTGAGGCTAAGGAGAAGTGAAGGTGGGATCAATTTTCCAAATGTCAGAGCCTATAACATAGCAAGTCTTTTTAGACATGTGATAGGTTGGCTACAGGAGACTAACTGCTACTCTAATATCCAACTGGAAAGACAGTTGGTGGCGCCATGGGAATTAAATGCTTTCTTACATACAAAACAGGCCAAACTCCCACAGAACGTAGAATCATCCCTACTGCTTCGGGATACCATCGTATGCTGGAAGATAGTAAGGAAGACATTTGGCCTTCCCTTTCAGACCTCTGAACATATGCCAATATTTGGTCACCCAGAATTTCACCAGGGAATGGAAATCAAAAAAGCAATAGGACAAGCAGGTGATAGCATAAAGAAAGCAGGTGATATTATCCATATGGAGGTTAAACGATGCTGAACCCATAAGAAATCATGGACAAATTCCATATAGAAAGCAGACACTTTCTACAGGTCAAGCAAGTCTATTCTTTTTTCCTATCTAGACTTTGCAGGTTATTTAATGAAGTGGGAATACATAATCTAGATAATAGAGTAGATCTGAACATCCAGAATACAAGCATATCCTCAATATACAATACTGTAAGACATAAGTTCCTGAAGTTAAAGCAGAACAAGCTGTTTAAGACTTGGGAGAAATGGACTGGGGATTAAGATATTGAAAGGACAATTATACAGGGGTGGGAACAGTTAAAAAAATCCATTCTTTGTGAAGGATGGAGGGAGACTTATTTTAAGCTCATGCACACAGCATTATATGGTTTCAATATTCCATCCTCTCCTAGATTTCATGACAGGATAACAGCGTGCCCCAAGTGCGGAACGCCATCAACGAATCTCTGGCACGAGGTGGTGAATGCATGGCAGTTAAAGAGTACTGGATACAGGTTGGGGAACAGGTTCAATCATGCTGGGGAATCCAACTCTCACAAACACCACAAGCTATGCTTTTTCATCAGTTAAGACCTCCGGAGACTAAACCCACAGGAGTTAAAGCAAAGATCCCTAAAAACATTCACACATTCTTAGTTGCAGCCCTGCACGGTTTACTGGGCGAATGGCTTAAACCAAGCATCCCATCGATGGTGATGAGAATATTCCAGAAAAAACACTTACTGGGAATTGAAAAGAGGTAGAAAGAAGTAAGGAAAGAATTGCAGGGAAAGTATTTCCGCTGTGGAAAACATTAATTGGTTTTCACTATAGCCCTCACGAAATATTGAGAATGATCTGTCCCTTTCGCCACACAGAATGGTATTGTCTGTAGGATCTGAGCAGGACGTTAGGGGCCTTGAGAACTAACCCAGATATATAATGTCTGTTAAAGGTACAGCATATATTACCATAGAACTACTTGCTTGACTATGCAAAATACAGTAAAAGAGATTGTCTTCCTTCCCCTATTACCCTTCTAGGCATTCAGCCCATCTTTTCTTTCTCTCATTTCCCCAAAATTTGTGTTACAAGGCATTGACTGAGATATATTTATGTATCTATATAGTATTTTAAAGGGAACCTGTCACCTAATCTATGGCCTCTAACCTATCACTACCTGCCCCTACAGACCCTAACTAGCTCCCTAACCATCCCTGCCTGTCCTAATAGGTCTTTATAGAAGGTGAATAAAACACTTTATAAACTTACAGTTTTTTCGTCTGTGGGGCGTTCTTGTCTGCAAGGCGGTGTCCCCAGAGCCACGTTCCCCCTGCCTCGCTCCCTTCCTAACGCCCTAATGGGCGGCATTATCCATTTGAAGAGCGGGGGAGCCCATTCAAATCTTCCCGCCCCGCTCTTCATGACGCGAGGCCGGCGACCGCGTCATTTCCGGCCCGCGCATGCGCAGTGCGGCGGGAGAAGCCGACGCTGAATCCCAACGTCGCTAGGCAATGATCGGCGTCTTTAGAAGGTGAGTATCGGCGGCCCCCTCCCTCCCAAAACTGCACATATATATGTGTGTGTAATCCACATGTATATATGGAGTACACACACATATATATATTAACTTTGATTAGGCATATTTCATCTGGTGTATATATATATAGATGCACATATATATATAGTTAGAGTATATATATATATTTGCATATATATATGTGCGCATGTATATGTATATATATATATATATATATACATATATATATATGTACATATATATATATATAATATATATATATATATATATGTGTGCATATATATATATATATATATATGTATATTTCATATATGCACGCACACACATATATATATATATATATATATTTGCCGGCCAGGTACACCTAGGTAGTTGGGGGTGAATGGCAGCTCCCAGCTGCCTAGTTGTACCTGGCTAGTAAAGGAAAATACAGCAAAGCCACATGCCATTTTTTTCTTGCCAGCCACATACATCTAGTCAGCTGGGAGCTGCCATTCACCCCCAGCTACCTAGGTGTACCTGGCTGGCAAGAAAAAAACGGCATGGGGCTTCGCCGCATTTTTCTTTGCCAGCCAGGTACAACTAGGCAGCTGGGAGCTGCCATCCACCCCCAGCTGACTTGTTGTACCTGGCTGGCAAAGAAAAATGTGGCGAAGCCCCATGCCGTTTGATCATGCCAGCCAGGTACACCTAGGTAGTAGGGGGTGGATGGCAGCCCACAGCTATCTAGGTCTACCTGGCTGGCAAGAAAAAAAACAGCGTGGAGCTTCACCGTATTTTTCTTTGCCAGCCAGGTACAACTAGGCACCTGAGGGCTGGAATCCCCAGCGTATGGAGGCCCAAGCATTCTGGGCCACCCCCGCTGAGAATTGCAGCACGCAGCCACCCCAGAAAATTGCGCATTTATAGAAGCGCAATATTCTGGAGCTGTACCCAGCTCTTCCAGCTGCCCTGTGGCGGTGGCAGACTGGGTAATAAGGAGTTAATGCCACCTTTCTTTTAGCAGCTGGCACTAAGCCCAAGATTTATAATTTCGTGCCAATGTTAGACACGGCCATTATGAATCTCTATTTAGTAGTAAAGAAGACACAACACCAAGAAAAAAATTTTTATTACAACAAAAAACACAAATACATATTTTGACTCCATCTTCATTACTCCCACATGCCCATCCAGGATCCTGTTAGATGTCCGTCCGTTAGTGAAGATTCCTGAAAATTTATACTTGAAGGCTCGTGCAGTGAAGGGCGTGAGTTCATGGTCTGTGTCACCTGAGGTCAGATAAAGCAATGTGTTTCTCTGACCTCATGTGAAACTTCCCACTTCACAGCGTGACCCACATAGAGTAACTATATATATGCACACATACATACCGTATTTTTCGCTTTATAAGACGCACCTGATTATAAGACGCACCCCCAAATTTGGTGAATGAAAAGAGAAAAAAAATAATTTTTAATGTAAAATGGGGTCCGTCTTATAATGCCAGTGTTTGTCTTACAATCAGTTTATATGTCCCCTATCCTGGTATATTTGTCTCCATTCTGGTATATGTGCCCCCTCCTGATATGCATGCCTCCATCCTGATATATGGTCCCAATCCTTGTATCCATGCCCCCATCCTGGTAATATGGTCTTCCTCCTTGTATCCATGTCCCCATCCTGGTATATGTGCCCCCTCCTGGTATCCATGCTCCCAGCCTGGTATATATGCTCCTTCCTGATATATATGCCCCCATCCTGGTTTCCATGCCCCATCCTGGTTAATAGCCCTCCTGATATAGAATGGGGGACATACATCCTGGTGCATAGCCCCCCAAGTCTTACTGCGGGAGCCACGGAGGTTGGGGCCAAGACAGGAGCTGCGGGGGTGTCGCGCAGGTCTCTGGTGGGCCACGGAGGTTGGGGGCCAAGGCAGGAGCTGTGGGGTGTTGCACCGGTCTCTGGTGGGCCACGGAGGTTGGGGGCCAAGGCAGGAGCTGTGGGGGTGTTGCGCCGGTCTCCGGTGGGCGCCGACATTATTATTTCCCAGCATGCATTGCCGGTCTGGCAATGCATGCTCTAGTGTCTAGAAATGTCCGCGGATCGCAGTCTGCGCATGCGCCGCGGCCATTTTCTTGAAGTCCTGTGTGGCAGACACAGGCGCGCAATGCAAGTTTCCCTCTGCTAACGGGAAACTTGTATTGCAAACCGGAAACACGTCACCGGCGCCCGGATTTTGCAATGGCGCCGGCCTGTACAATGGCGATGCCGCCGCACCGGACATCCAGAATGCCGCCCGCATACCTCCGACCACCAGGCCAGCTGCATTGCCCGCACCGGTACCATGCCTGCTACAAGTCTCCCCCGCAGCCGCCGCCAGCCACTGGGTAAGAAAAGTTTTTTTTTACTTTTCACCCCATTTTTTCACTGTCCGCTTTGTAAGACGCACCCCCAC